>JANBXG010000019.1:0-197068 GCA_024271865.1 Nakazawaea ambrosiae
TTCGAGATGTTCCAAAGGATAAATTGTTATTTTCAGAGATAAAAGCAGTTGGAAAATATTTCCGATTTACTTTACCTCTCCCAAATCAGCTCAAAAGTTGATGAAAAAGATTCAGAATGATTTTCTTTCAGATGAGACAATCCCTTCTTCAGGATTTTCTTACTCAACTCTTTCTTGCATCTCAGAAATCAATGATTTCAGGCAACACGAAGTGGGTTAGTGTTCCAGAATATTCCGCGAATCAGCGAATCTCGCATAAAGGAAATATACAATAAATCTGTTTGGGTCATCCATAAAGAACAATACAGACTGAATGATATTAAAGTAGACCCTTATTAGGTTAATCAAATATATAAACCTAATATGTTAATTCCCTTCGCGTATTTAACTTTCCACTTTGAACCCACTGCATGAACGTTCTGGGCCAGGATATGTATGGAAGTGACGCCAAGGCTTCACAAATTTGTTAATGGTTTTGGCTTGGAAGTGCTTGAGCCTAATCCTTGATTTTTTTCCCCTTTTTCCCTAACAAAAAGGAATTGTATAAGATATGACGTAACTCAAATAACCGAACAAAGAAATATTGTTTCGAGCTTTTTACTTGAGTAGGTTAAGCAACTTTACGGTTTCTCCTTTCTAATCTACCTTTATGGGAAATTCTGACTGCGGTTTGTAGTTTTGACTCTTGTTTGCATTAAAATGAGTTTTGTTGACTCCAGCAGCTGTTGAACAATTTACACAGACTTTCACTTGATCACTAGTTACTATTTCAATCCAAATGTTGGATTCTGCAGTTTGAAAGCAAATTCAATCGCTACATTGTGTAGGATGGCTGGTTATAGGTCGAATAATATATAGCAGTAGAGAGTGAAATCGGAGCCAGTTTCGAAAGCAAATTAAAAAAACTAATTGCTCCTGCTCGTTCCGGAAGGCATAATAACAGAAGTCACCTAACCAAATAACTCAGCTTTCCAGATTCTGGAAAATGATTTGCTTTTATCGGTGACTCGCACTGCCTCTTTGCCTAGTTTGAAAAACTGTTTGGACAAGAGTCCGAAGAAAGTAAGAAAGTAAGGAAGTTTTTGGGCCAACCGGTGGAGCCACCCAGAAACCCGAGATGTAGAAAAGGTTTTTGGTCACCGGCGATCAAACTTTAAAGTAAAATCAAAGATAAAAATGCACAAAGAAAAATAATATCCTCCATTAGGAAATTGACGCTAGGAGTAGATTAAACATACATTAAAAAGCAGGGACTTAAATAAAAAACAGTAAGACATGTTGGTTAGATAATCCCCTACCAAAGAACACTCTCCATTACATCAGTGATACGATGTATACGAACATTACGAACTAACTGCTTCAGTCAAGAAAGTCTGGTCCATATAAGAGTATAAGAAGGATCTTGTGGTGCCTTACTAAAGCCTGCAAAACAGATGTTGCCCGAACTTGGATCAAGTTTACATTATCATTCTTGTATCATAGAAAATGTAGAAGTATTCTGAAAGATCGCGGTTTTTTTGGAATATGTCTGACGTTTTAATGGAGGATCGGCCAGCCTATTTTCAGATTAATTTTTGGAGCGGGGCTTGGTCGTCGATCGACATGAACATGAACATAGTGTTCTCATAGGGCATTTGCAAATATTAGTAAGCTCAAGAAAGTGCACGCAATTATTGGATCCTTTCTCGGAGAAAACACTCACTGCTAGACGGAATCTTCACAAGAAAAGGTCAGACACCTTACCCTTCTTGAATTAGTACAGAAATGTAGGTAAAGGCCACTGAAGAAAATCTGAGGTCGGCCGACAACTTGCGATTTACTTTCCCATTGTCAGAGTTCACGTATGCATCAAAGAAATAGCAATCAGAACGAAAACCATTCTTCATTTTCGTATCCAAGTACCTCAGCCTTTGAAAAAATTGCAGTAACTTATCTCCTGCTAGATCCACCCACCCACCTCAAATTTATACTTTTTTCCCTTTGTGCACTACTCATTTATATCGCGCTCAATTATTTTTACGATCTCGATCTACAAAGCCCCTAACTTCTTTTTTAGAAATAACAGATTCAAGTCTTCGTAATGGCGGAGCATAGCATTCTTGAACCAAACTGCAATTACTTGCTATAGCTTCACACAACCCCTTAATATAAATCAGATTTGACCTTTTAATGTAACCACTCCGACTCGTATTAAGATCCGAATAACATTGTAGAGGGGTTCGTTGGACCACATTGAACAGTTTTTTTTAGATGTTTCCCCATTTTTGATATTCTAACATAGTTACATGTTTGCAAATATGATAAATCTGATGATGCATTAACTATTACAAATATAAAGCGGATACCAAAGAAGTAAAAAATAAAAAAAAAACAATGAACATTTGTACGACTTGTTCATCAAGATCAAGTCGATACTCAAGCAAAGCGAAAGCGAAGCAAAATGGAAGAGCTCTTTTTTTCTATATAAATAAAGATTGAAACGAAAGCATGTGAAAGCGAGAAATCATTAGTAAATCATGTTTTGATTTGTTTGATGACTCGCCAAGGGACTCGATGCTGGATCACTGGAATAAGCCGTATAGTACAGCAGTGTTGTAGGTTTACTAGCTGGTCTCAATGGCTTTTCAAAAGTATGGTCCAGATGGTGGTTCTCTTGATCCAGAATTTCAATTTCGTCACGTTCATTATGATATACTACATCTATAGGTGGAGAAGAAGACATATCAGCCACTGGGGAGGAGTTTGGATAAACAATTTTCTTCTTTTGTGTTTGATAATGCGAGTACTTTGTTGAAGCAGTATTGACCACGCTCGAAGTTGTTGCCGAGGTGGAATTGATGTGCAGATATTTGGTGGCACCTGCAACAAAAGTGGGAGTTTTCAGACCTGATGAAAATATAGAAGATGAGTATTGTGAAGTGGAGGAGCTTGGAGTCAAAGGAGGTGGAGATGATGCTGAAGCTACGTAGTGATGTAATGTAGCAGGAGGAGCAAGTGGGGCCGGTGGCATAGCAGTGGACAATCCCAACAAGAGCTCCGTCAATTGATATAATTGTGGGTGGCTGCTGATTTGAATATCTTCCACTTTCAATTCTTTCAAGTTGACCATTGTTATGGAGTGCTGTAAGAAGGTGTAGTGCTTTTGCAAGAAGCCATTGACCACGTTGATGACACCCAACGGCGTGTATTTGTTGACCAAGATATCCGATGGACTGTTGATGGCGTTGATGAACAACAAGGACAATTGTCGTATCTGGTCAATCGTTTTTTCACCTTCAAAGCCTGCAATGAAGGGAACTTTAGGGTGAGGCTTGGTGTTTTCGGCGTCTTCATCGAGCATTTGGTCGTCGTCGTCGGTGAGCTCCTCATCGTTGTATAAATCGTTGAAATGGTCTTTCACGGGTTGCTGTCTCAAGATCTGAGCGATCAAATGCGAAGCGTTGTGGTCGTTGACGATCTGCGAGGCAAGGAGATGTGCGCAGATGGCAACCAACGACGTTGGGTATAGCAAGAAGCTTCTCTGGAACAAGGACAACTCACACAAATATCTCAGTATAGCGATGATGGCATTCTCCACAGCCGGCTTAGGCAATTCGGAAGGAATCGTCTGTACTTGTTTTGACGTCTTCAATGACAATTGCAAACAGTCTTCCAACGTAACATGACCCAAGGACCAGTCCAAGGTGGACAACATGTGCATTTCCATTTCTTTGAACATGCTTTCGTCGTAGACGCTTCTACACATCAGTGACAATTCGCGAAGAGTTGGCACTCTCGATTTTTTGTCTTCATATTTGGCAGCCATCCACATGGCAGTGCACCCGATCAACTGGTAGTGCTGCTTGAACACAATTCTTCTTGCACAGTATCTGTCGATGATGTTGGTACACAAGAACAATGTCTGGGGCTTCAATTTGAACGAGGAGTGCATCTCAATGAGGAAGTCTAGTAAGTAAGGTCTCATGAACCATTCGATTTCCGGTTGCAAGTCGATCATTTCAGGGTTGATCTTGGACGTTTGCTCCAAAGTGACATAGTGCTTGTGTATATCTTCCTCGTACTCCGCAACCAACAGCAGGTTGGCGTTGTTTTCGCTTTTTTCCAAACCCACCGGGTACAGTCTTGGTTTTATATATCTTGGAGGACCCAACTTGGACGAGAAGGATTTTCTTGAAGGTGGCAGCGAGGAGGTTGACGATGGGAATTGAGGTTCTGTTTCTTGAGATGACGACCACATGATGTTTTTAAATGGGGTTTTTATATGGATGAAAGATGGAGAATCACGTCTGCCTATATGGAAAATTGAAACGAATGAGGGATCAGAATAATGGTGGAAGTGACGACAATATGAGCTTTTTCAACTGGGAACCTCAACTAGATCACTCGCTTATTTCTCTGACGGGTAAACGGCTGCTTGAACGTGGATTCAATATGACAAATCGCAAAAAGAATACAAAATCCCCCTTTTTAAAAAATGCCGATGAGAGGAAAAATTGGAAGAGGGTGGAGAGCGGTTAATGGGACGTGATGATGACAATTTTGGAAGAAGGATGTATCACAAGGATAAACAACGAATGATAATATGATGATAATGGGAAAAAATTATACACTTATATCAATGAATGAGACACAATATCGAAATAAATAAAATTCAATCCAAGTGCCTTTACTTGGGTATTTATTTAAAAAAGAATGTTAGACGCTCTCACTCTACTTTTTTTTTTATTATGTATGTGGCCCTTCGATGGTGATTTTTTTTTTCTTTTCCTGAATTTTATTTTATTTTTTTTCGTGTGAAAAAATATTGTGCTACAAGAGAGACGCGGTGGGTTTGAGTACTGGTAGTTAAAAGGAGACGAAAAGGAGACGGAGGGAAAAACTAGCTAGTCTATTATATGGTTACGTAAAATTGCCCGAGTAATTATTTACAAAGTATGATTGACAAAAGTCCTTGCAGTTTGTCCATTCCAAAATGGGTATTAACTCAGGTCAAAGTCACACTGATGGTGTTTTTTTTTTTTTTTTTTTTTTTTTTTCCTTCAATTCGCCTTACTTGAATTGGAAGAGTGCGCGTGTGGTGGAAAAGTTTAAATTTTTTTTTTTTCATACGCGAAGCGTTTAGTTAGCGTCTTTTCCTATTTGTCTCAGTTTCAAGGCACTTTTTTCAATAACTAGTCTGCAGTTTTGTAAGGAAATGAGGTCCGAGGTAAAGAGGAGGATGTTTAGAATCAATTTACGACCTTTCTTGCTCTTAGGTTTGTGTTTTTTTTATTCTAAATCTTTTCCCCTTATGTTGCATTACGATATTGAGGCTTGAACAACCAACTTTAAAGATAGCGTGTTCCAATACAGCTGGGACTAAAATTAAGGCTGACTTTATCGCGGCTCCCCTTTGACAGTTGTCAATGATCGTCCCCAATGGTCCCCTAATGGTCCCACATCGATCCTGCTTCATATACGAAGTCCTTCTTTGCAAGAATCGCATTCCCACCGAATTATCCCTCGCTTACAACTGGTTCCATACTAACCACAGCACTAAATTTTCCTTCTCTAAGACACAGCAAACTCACTATGTTTTTTTTTTCTATTCCCCCCCTACTTTATTAAGCTTCCTGATGCCTCCCCTTTTTCTGTGGTTTTTCTGTATCGCTCCCCTTTCTTTCCTCTTTAAGCTAGAGGCACCAAAAAAAAAGAAATGCAGAGGGAGAAAATCAGGAGTAGCTTTGGGATAAGGCTAATGAGTGTAAGGCAGCACAAAAGGGAGCTTATTGTGGAAGGGGAAAAGAGCAGCCAAAACGGCCAACCGTGTGGCTGTCAGTTTGTGGGTAAATCAACGAAACAACCCTGTCGTTTCCAATGTTCGTTTTACAATTGCTTCTACACGCCAATCTCACAGTGAATGGTGGCTCTTCAATCGATATCGAGACAGTTTCAGCTTTACACCTTGCTGCACGAACAAGACTGGTTCGAATTGCACGTTATCGAATGAGTCCAAACTCCACGCTTCCTTCGGTAAACAGACATCGACTGCATCACTCTCTGAATATACACACCTCAAATGCTAATCAATGCAAGTACTAAAGTCGGAAACCAACCCCACCGTTGCGGCTTTACAAATGGTTGACAATGCACTACTCCGGTGAATGTCGAGAGACAAAACAACTAGCAAAAAAATAAAAAAATGGGAAAAATAATTACTCACGTGACCAACCACGACTGATCTCTTTGATAAGGCAAACGGTAGAAAAAAAAATCCGTGGCACTAGTCGAGGATAAAATCTAGTCAGGGGATTAAACGTAATACATATCGACTAAAATGAGGTCTTGGGTTGACACATAGACACACCGGTTCCTCGGACACCGGGCCTCACCTCGCCTGATCGGGTTTGATAATCTTTGAATGTTCCATGTTATATATTCAAACCAAACTCAACTCACACTCGAATTACAATTCCTCGGCATTCAACGCCGTCTCTTCCAAGAAATTAAAACCCTGATTTCCTCAATAGATTTGAAGTTTCCCGATATTAAATTTTTTTTTATCTTTTTCATCTGTGATTTTTTCACTGACTTTTGCCTCGCTATTTTTTTTTGAGATCGATGTTTCCGTTAAGTCAGTGTGTCTATTTGGCTGAACTTGGACGAAAAAAAATTAAAGAATAACACTTGAATTCCCAAGTTTGATTCAACTAGACTAGTTCTTTAGTCAAGATCAGCGAATTGGAGGAGACAGAGAGTTACAAAATCATACACAATGTCAGAGCAGAACAGTGATGAGGCCGACTTCAAACAACAGGACTCTTCTTTCGGGGAATTGGGTACAGATTTTAGAGAACATGATAGATATCTTCCCATCGCAAACGGTAAGAAGCACTGATACTTTTCAAGATTTATTTTTCCGTGATGTACTAACTGTAAAATAATCATTGAAGTTGGACGAGTAATGCGAAATGCTCTACCACCTCACGGTAAACTTTCGAAAGAAGCCAAGGAAACAGTTCAAGAATGCGTTAGTGAGTTCATATCTTTCATAACATCACAAGCTGCTGAAAAATGTTCGATCGAAAAGAGAAAGACATTGAATGGAGAAGATATACTCTTCGCAATGTACACTTTGGGTTTTGAAAATTACTCTGAGACTTTGAAAATTTATTTGGCCAAGTATAGAGAATTCGAGCAATATGAGCTGGAAGCCAAGAAAAACACCAATAGACCAAAAAGACCATATCATAGGAAAAATCCAAAGAATAGACCGAAACACAGTAATAGGTTCACAACATCCTCGAGATCTCCGAGTGACGAGTACTTGGCTAAGAATAATCTACCGGCTTTAGTTCCAACTTCTCTTTTATCAATTCCATCATCGGAGTCTTTAACATCACAAAGCACACAACTATCTCAATTCCAATTTCCTCAGTCGTCATCTGCTAAACAGCAACCAATAGCACAATATCAATCAGATCCTCAACAATCTATATATTCACAGTCCAATACTTATATACCTCAATATCAACCTCAACAACAAGAGCAGCAGACACAGCAGCCGGTACTGCAGGTGCAATACGTCCCCGGGTTCCAAGATCCAACGACACTGTTGAACTCGGACAGAATAAGTCCCTCTTATCCTACATCGACGTCCGGATATTACACTTATTCAGGAACAGGTTCAATAAGCCAAGTGAATAGTGATGGGTCTGCTGCAGGCTCTAGTGACGACTTCGGAGAAATCGACGAGTCAAAAGAGTATCAGAGATTCCCAGCACAGGCTTCTGAAGGCTCCGGTAATATAGGAAATAGCTCCAATAACAGAAGTGCAAGTGGTAGCACCGGTAATCTCGTCAATTACGGAGATTTTATGAATTTATGAAACTATGAATTGTTTTTATATAGAGAAATGCTTTTTTTTTGTTATTGTAACAGTATGATTCAAATATAATATTATTTAGACTTGCTTTATTCGATGGGTCCTTGATTCCAGCAATCTGGAACCATCAATATATATCTGTCCATAGCGTCTCTAAATCTATTCTTATACTGTCTTGGGGTGACCACTGTTGGTTCTTTACCACCTCCACCTACTAAACCTTTTTCTTTTACCCAACTCTCCAATTTCTTATCCCAAGTGAACGTTCTGATACAATCGATGATACCAACGACCAACTCATGATTGTCGGAGTCAATTCCAATGACTAATGAATAGTCCATCACATTCATCCTAGAAAGGAACAAAGTGTCGTTCCAAAGAGAAGTCCGAAGCAATTTTTTGGCATACTCTTTGACAAACAAAGGCGATTCGTAGATATACTCAACCATATTTTCATCAAGCAACACCTCATTTTCCTTACCTGTTTGTTCTACATGTCTGTTTCTCATCGAACCTTTCAAGTCAAAAATTCTTGAAGTCTTGCGGTCATAGAATAAGTTTTCCATTATCAATAGATCCAATTTGATGTTTCTATTGTCAATTGGATTCTTGATATGAATCTGGTAGAATCCAAAAATCTTTGCCAACACTGTAGGTAAATCGTGGAACAAAGCCTGTGCTAGATACTCGAAATAACTTGGAGCAAATTTGACAAACAGATCCAATTCCGAATGACTCAATTCCTTGATGATGAATCTATCGTCCAAGGTTTTCAAAAATGCAGATCCACTTTTACCACCGGTGGAATCCCATTTCACACATCTCGACAAACTTTGAACAAAATTTTCATCGATACCACATTGCTGTCTGAAAGCATCAAACTGTTCAGCAAAGAAAATTTTACAAGAGAGTAATGAAGAGCCTTCTTGAAACTGATATTTCAAATGGATAGCTGTTTTCTTCAACATGATTCTCTCTAACTCAGAAATGGCAGGCGCAGAAGGAGCACAGTTATTTGTACCGGATACATCACCACTCACGTTATTGTCAGAGCCAATGACACTCAAGTTGTCACGCATGGTCTTCAACTTGGTAGTGTAATCTGAGGCACTCAAACAAAACAGTATCAAAGAGCTTGGTTCATCTTCTCTGACAATCACATCGGAGTCTACAAAAATGTGTTCAGTGGACGCCAAAGGATATGCCAAGGGCTTCCACAATGCTGCCGATCTATCAGCCCAGAAGCTAGTCAATGTTTTGATCAACGATGCCCGCTCAGTTTGGGGCATTGCTGCTGTTGCAGTAGAAGACGAGGCAGCAGCAGCAGCAGCAGCAGCAGCAGCGGCAGCCGTAGCAGCAGCGGCGACAGCAGCAGTTTGTTGCAGTGGTTTGGTCTCCTGCTCTTCCTTGCGAGCAGCTGATGATTTTGGTTCAGAACCTTTCTTCAAAGTAGTATCATCAACAGTGTTAACTGCAGTCTTCTTCTTGGAATTGCTCTTCAATGTACTCGACATCTCATCATCAGATAATTCCTCTTCAACGGCATCGTGAACATTTTTATACACTTCTACAATAGGTCTAGAGGCAATAACTGGAATGGCTCTGTACCTGTTAGCGACCAGCTTTCGCCTTTCTCGTTCTCTTTGTAATTCAAATTCCATAGAGATCTGATCGAAATGCAACTGATCGAATAAACTAGTCAACTGCTTGACTTTACCATTAGAGTTAGATCTCAGCTCGACATCGTCCTCTTTCAGGAACACTCTTTCCAAATCGCTGGATCCCAGTTTAGAAGGCCAAGGCGGAGCATTGGAGCTGGAATTGGAGCCCGATCTCACCATGCTGGAAGGTAATTCCAAAGCGGATAGCGAGGCACGAACGGGAATCTTGGAAGGAGGCAATTTGCTGTTTTTTCCAGGACTTATAGCTACATCCAGTCTATTGGAAGGAGTCTCTGTTTTACCGTCTAACATGGCTTCCATCTTATGGATTTTCTCAGACACGTTAGGACCAAGATTCAATTTAGATGGCCGTTCCATGCTTCTGCCAGTATCATGACTTGTTTCTTCAAGCTTCTCACTCAACTTCTCTTCAAGGTCCGTAGTGTTGGATTTGTTTTGGTCGTCATCTGTGGAATCTTTCTCTACTTTATCATCTTCAACGTTATTCTCTTTCTCCATGAACAACTTCCTCAATTGGGTCGATGTGATTCTCGTGATATCTTTTTCTGAGGGTAAAAAGTTGACTTCGAACTCCAGAAACTCGGTATCCCACTCCACGGAAAGCTCCTGAATGTTTCTAATGATGGAGTTTAGAGGCAAGTGTTCTATAACTTGAGTACTGTTATACAATTGCTCAGCCATTTCAAACACATTTTGTTTTTCCACCTCCACTTTTTTCTTCAACTCTGAAATCTTCTTTTGACCTTCCTCCATCTTATTCACTGTCATACTATCCACTTTCACTCTATCCAATCTTTCCCAAATACTATCGAAAAAGGCATTGGCTTTTTTCTTTATGAGTTCATATTGTTCAGCTTTCAATTTGATATCGATATCAGGTTTACAATGCAATTTAAATCTAGGCACCACCAACTCCAAAGTGTCTACTTTAGAGTATTCCATTCTTACTGCCAAGTTGTAAATTCCAAAATATCTGATATGGGTCTTGAAGTCATGAGGACAGCTTCCTATCAATGCAACGTTCTCGCTCCAGAATGACAATTCAAGGTATTTACCAAAAGAATATTTCCATGTGTTTTCACTCATTGGAATCACGGGTGTTGATTGTCTACATTCTTTACAGTAACTCCACATCAAAATCACATTCTGCAAACCAGGAATACGACTTTGAAATTGCTCAACAATGACATCCACCTTACCATTTCCATGTACATATGAGCGATAATGATCCAAAAGACTATGGCCACAACCTTCTGGACAGTCCGAGTTGGCTGTCAAGGAGATGTGTTCGATGTACTGGCCCAAATTTATATCACTTAGCCAGTAGTAGTCAATTCCCAAGGTTTCAGGACCAACACAAGGTGTTGCCGTCTTCGAGTTGACCATCGTATACAAGAAAAGTAAAGATTGATGTGAAGTGGGCTCAAGCAAATATGGTGCATGCCTATAGAAAAGCTCCCACTGTCTTTGCCAACCGAGAAAGCTTGCCTTGAGAGATTCAATTTTCTTGACCAATATATATTCAGAGATCTTGTACTCATTGTCGTTTTTCAAATCCATCTTTTGCAATTCTACTGAACGGTCAAGAGCTGGATCACCATCGGAGTCCAGCTGCAGCTGAATCTCATTGTTGTCATCGTCTACTTCTACAATTGAGTGGGAATCCTTATTGGAAATGTTTTCCCTCCTCAGGTTTCTCAACAGTTGGAGTTCTTCGGTTGCACGTATCAACTTGTCATCTGCCTCCCTTGCTTTGGAAAGAAGAGGAGGCATGTAGAATCGATTTACAAAGGAAGAAGATAAATATCTACTTCTCAATTTTGTGATGAAGTCATTGAGGTAGGTGGATTTCGTTGATTCTTCTGGTTTAGACTCAGGGGAATTTAAAATCGTGAGGTACTCATCAGCAAATAAAGAATATTCCAAATGGTAATTGAAGAAAACGTAGATCATGAATTCAATGGTACTCTTGACCTTTTTCAACAACGGTAAACTGCCACCTCTCAACACTATAGTTCCACCATTTGCGACATTGCAACCACTCAAGTAAATATAACTCCTCTTCAAACCTTGATATACGTATTGCTTGACTTCAAAGGACTCACAAGTACCAAGTTTGGGGTTCACAGCCAATTTATCGATAGATGTAACAACATCTGCATCGGTCATCTTTGCGATCCTTTCAATTACTTGCGGTTTTACGTTATAGACAACAGTGATGCCGGCTTTGTCGATCATTTCTAAGGCCACGCCACTTATGGAAGCCCCAACAAACAAAATATCCGGGTTGAGGGCGATGATTCTTCCTACTAACTTATGAAGGGACTCCTTCTCCTGGGCCAATACTAATTCCAAACTCATGAAATGCTGTTCACTTTTCGAGTATTCAAATGGGAACGTAACGAGACAAATCTGAGGATTGAACAACTCTCTTGGCATAGACTTCAATGCGACATTTTTTGAAAATACCACACCATCGACAAAGGTACTTGTGTCAATGGTGGACCCCGGGATTCTTTTCAACTTCACATATTGCCTTATATCGAAGCTCTCACCAGCCCTTATATTTGGGCTTATATTCGAGATCTGTTTCAAGATCTTGAACAACGCCAGCTGCCATTTGTCGATGTCCTCTAAACCTTCATCTTCGAGCGATTGCCTCAAGAGGTTGGCACAGTGGTTTTCCATAGTGACTCTCAAATTGTTATTAGGTAAGGAAAACACTCTCTTGTTGTTGTTGGTACCGGCTACCGGATCAGGAGATGATTCGTGGCTGCCCTTGGGCGAGACGTCGTTGAATGAGAAAATGTTTTTCTTGGTAGCGTCTTCAGAAACACCTTTGAAAGGCTCGTTCTCAAAGATAACCGTCTTCGACCTCTGAAGTGGCACCAATTGCTGAGGATTGGAATAGATCTTGGATACAGTCTTGCTTCTCTTCCTATTTTTCATCCGCCAAAGAGACGCCTGGGCTCTTTCGGAACGAGTTTGCGAGTTCAAACGGGACAATCTGGTCCTGGACTCCGAGTGGGAATTGCCCGAACCCAAGGCTCTGTTCTGCAGATTCGAGGCCGATTTCTCGAACTCGTTTGTCTCGTAGCCGTCGTTGTGCAAAGACTCGTACAACGACATGGACTTCTCGTCTTCGCTCTCGTCATCCGAGTAATTGCCTGAAACAGGCTGCGGCGATCTATAACTGGGTGTTCGCAGATTTGGGTCATGAAGAATGGGCGACGAGTTCGAATGGGCCCTCCCCGTGGTCCTGTTTTGAGGGCCCAGATTGAAAATGTTGGGAGAACTATTGGGGGCACCTTGTTGGATGAATTTCAAATTGGTCCTCTGGCTGCCGCTGTTGATGTTATTGTTGGGAGTGTCGACATGGCCAGAAGCGTTGTCTTCAGAGAAAGGCACAGAGCCAAAACCGGGCCGGAAGTTGTGGCTGGACTGGGAAAATCGAGGTCTTCGCACCCGTCTGGAGTTGTGACGCTGGACATGGTTTCTTGAAGGGATCTCCACTGCGGCACCTTGTCGTGTGGCGGGGATGGCCATTCGTGGAGGCGGCGTGGGCAGTTGGATGATCACGTCTTGGTCGGTGAGGTTGCCTCTTCTTATTGACGGCTGGATGCTGGTTTCGTTACTTCGTGTTGGGTATATGGAGTCGTTGTTGTTTGTTTCTTCGTTGATGGACTCGTCACTGGACAGGATGTCGTCGTACTTGTCGGCGTAATTGAGGCAGCTCTTGCAGACTCTCATCTTACCGCTGAAATTGAACTTCTCACCGGAGATGAATAGTGTACAGTTGCTGCAGAAGATCTGACCACAGATTCGACAATGGTGTTTCCGTCTGAAAGTGTTGAAACTCTTCTCACAGAGGAAACACTTGGCTGCTGAAGAGTCTTCTAGCCAGTACTCTTTGCCCAAGCCACCAGTTTTCAACGGGTTTTCTCTCTTTAAGAAGTTGAATAGGAAGCTATTTGAGAAAGAGGAGGCCATCTCACTGTACATGGACTCGTTGTCGTTGTAATTATTGGACCCGGCATTGTTGTGAGACATGTTGATGCTGGGCACAGAGCTATGATGCGGATGGTGATGGTCGTTGCTGCTGTTGTAAGGATGGTTAGCATGGTGGGAGGAGTTGAAGCTGGACATTCTCTTCAGTGAGTTCATGTTGATGCTGCCGGTGTTGTTGTTTGGCAATGGCACTGCGTGGACGTTGGAAGTGCTAAGTACGGGACCACTTGTTTGAGTGGTGGATAAAGGAGGCAATCTGCCACCTCTAGTGGAGACACTTGAACTTATCGATGGAGGGTACAACAGATGAGGCACGTCATAGGTGGATGAAACATCGTGTTGTTTAGAGTTTGAAGTGGATTTCAACTTTAAAGAGCTCAAAGATGACGAGGTCGATGAAGTTCTCGTTTGTTTGTTCTCCTTTTCAACAATCCCCGCCATTGTCTGGTCTCCGCCTGCAATTACATTCTCCGGTGAAGAAGGCCCCCGCTGCAGAGCAAGATCTGGCGTGAATTGATCCAAGGGGAACGATTGAAGCAGCAGCTCTCGGCTCATGGTCTTCGTCCTAATACCTGTGCATACAAGATTGTCTCGATTTCTGATGACTTCCGCAAGGCCCCTTGACTTGACTTCGTTTAATTAATAATTATCTAATATTTTCTAAAACTCACCTCAGACATTTTTTTTTTAAAAAACAAAAAAAAACTACAGAAACCAAAACAAAGCAGAGAGGAATTTGAGATGCGCATGAAGTGATTGTGGTAGTAGGAGAGAGATAGTGAGATAGTGAGATAGTGAGGTTAATGAGGAAAATGAGGTTAACCAGGTGAATAAAGTAATCAAAGTAAATGAAGTAATAAAATTAAATGAAGCACTCAAAGTAAATGAATCAACTAAATAATGAAGTATCGAGTTGAGAATCTATGGATCACATATTGTTATGGTGCTCGTTGGGCTGATAGTGGATAGAACGAGACAAAACACTATGTACAAAACGACAAAACCACAAAGATAAAACTCTCACCAACACCCATCAGCTCGCTTTGTGAAAGAATTTTCTTTCTCAGACACGTTTCTGAAACCAGTCTCGCGTTAGCTTGCCTTTGGCGTTGCTTCAGTTCAGCTCTCAGCTCAACTCACTTCAACTTCAGTTCAGTGCAAATTTTCAAAAAAAAAAAAATTCCGATACCGGGAGTCGAACCCGGGTCTGCCCGGTGAAAGCGGACCGTGCTAGCCGTTACACTATATCGGAGTAATTGATATTAATTTTGGATGCGCACACAAGATACTCGAAGAGAGGCCTGCGCACGTGACCTTCTCCCCAGCGATGGTGGTGTCTTGATGCAACGCGTTAGACGTGTGTTATTTTTTTTCACAATTTTTCTCTAGGAGAATTTATTTAACTAAGATCTCAGGGAATTGGATCAAGACAGAGTTGATCGGACCAAGATATAAGAGAATTGGACCAAAAACAGTGTTACCCGAATCATATTGACCATGGTGACAGGGATAGAACACAGAGAGCGGTACGATGTGCACGATCTAGGCAGCGAAGACTCGTACTCGGAGTCGGAGATCATCGATCTGGAGGACGAAGGCTACTACACTGGGGAAAGCGACTATGAATCAGGAGACAAGGCCCAAGCAGGTGCTGGAGAGGCGGAAGACGGTGCCATGGACAGAATATCCAAGTTGACAGGGGAGTTCCAGAGCTCATTGACCAAACAGCAGCAGGTGTTGAACGCACACATCTCCATATTGACCTCTGCCTTGGGTGGTGTCGACTACTCGTCGGAGTCGGAAGAGTACTTGCTAGGAGACGATGCACTTGCCTGCTTGAAAGATATCAAGAGATGGTTGAAAGCCGTAGACGAGCTGGAAAAAAAATGGGACGTGGCGCTGGCATGTGCCGAGACCGGGTTGGTGGTCAATGACTTGATTGTGATCTTGGCACAATGGGAGAACGACTCCAGGCTGGGCAAGATTAAGAACAAAAACTATATGGAAAAGGTGCTGTTGCTGATCTTGGAGCTCTTGGTGCCCTTGACGTGGCCCTTGCGGTTGACCAAGGAGTCCAATACGAACCAGATCGTGCACTACCCTAACCTCAACAAGGCCCAGTTGTCCTATAAGAAGCTGGTCATCGACTACCAGGACGGGAAAGTGTTGAAGGCCGTCATCCGGTTGACGTTGCCCATCATTTCGAAGCCCAAAAACGACAGATCCCCTAGAGACAACGCCATCTTGCGGCTTTGTATCTATTTTTTCCGTAATATCTTAAAAATCGCACCTGCCAACTCCACGGTGTCGATGAAGAAAGTGGCTAGAGAGAATGTAGTGCAGGACAATCTTCCGGTGGATGTCACCTTGGACGACATCTCGTTGAGTGCGGTCATCGAGAGCTACGAGCGCAACAATGTGCTAGATTTCTTGTTGACAGTGACGAATTTGTTGGGCTCGGACTTGGACGAACGGATGTTGAGTATGGGCTGTTTGGAGTGTTTGTATCATTTGGTAGATGGAGTTAAGGTCGAGCGATTATTTGAAGGGGATGCTAAAAGTGAACATACCAGTTCTTCCACCACCTCCACCACTTTACAAAAAGAATCAACCGCCCAGTTACAAGATTTGTTGAATAAAGAGAAGAACTTGAAGAAAACCATGGTGAAAAACAGCTCTTCCAGACATGGTCGGTTCGGGACGTTGCTCTCGTTGCAAACGCACGACAACGGCCGTCTCACCATCTCGGGGCAGAAGGCTTTCAACGACAATTCATCTGCTTTGGCCCAGCTCGACGAGAAAAAGACCTGGAGACCCTCCAGAGCTCCAGAACAGATGCGGAAATTTGGGCTGAGCTCCGAATTGTCTGAGAAGCTCGGCAAAGGTGCCAACGAGAAGTTTCTCGGCATCAGGAGCTCCAAGGCGTTGGCCTCGTTCATGGACGAGCTCGTGGAGGGCTGTTTCAACCCATTGAGTTACAGTTTGAGGCGGGAATTTCTTGCAGCAGACGACTTGTCCTTCAATGTGTTGCAGTATTTCGATCTAGTCACTTGGATCATCGGATACGAGACCGAGAGGAGAATCCGCAGCGCCAAACACGGCGACAACCACACTTTCGACAACGGATACTTCACCAGTGTCTTGGAAGACGACTTCTTCACCTTGGTGGTGACGTGCATGCGCAAGGCGCACGAGGATTTCAAAGAGTGGTCCTTGGTGCAGTCGTGCCTGCGGTGTTTCAAGCAGGTGCTTTCCTTTGCCGACTTGATCGGGTCGACATCGCAGGAATCCAGTGACCAGTTGATGTCCCACAATTTGAAGCAGAGGTTGTTCATGAAGGAGGTGACCTTGGACTTGTTTGCCTCGTTGCCCAGAAACGCATACAAGATCTCGCCGGATTATGTGATCACTATAGTTGAGTTGACCTATGTCGTGTTGAAGACGTTGGAGAAGTTTTCCAAAGATGACAACTCGTTGTTTATAGCTGCGAAGAGGGCCTCTCGAAGGAAGAAGGCCGCTGCACGCGGGTCGGCTCCAGATATGCAACAAGACCAGATCGACAGCGAAGACGAAGACGAAGACGACATGCCTGCCTCGAAAGAGGTGAAGTCTTTGAATTTCCTCAAATACCAAAACAAATTCATACATAGAGACACCATCCAGACGCACATCTCGCTTTTCGAAAGGTACCGTGAAGTGTCAGAGCACGATATCAAGCGGTGTATCTCGTTCTTTTACAGGGTTTTCTACATCTGCGAGAGACATCTCGATCTCTTCCGTATTGATTTCATGATCTTGCTTCATCAGATGACGGGAAACGGTCCCGACAGCTTGCCCAGGGGCTCGGGTTTGAAAAAAGAGGTCATCTCCTTCACCAAATACTATATGAAGAAGCTTACCGAGTGCTTGGAGAGGTCGCCCAGCCTATTTGCAGAGTTGTGCTTCAATTCCACGCCGACTCTCGGTTCCCGCGTCAAATATTTCTTGGAGAAAGGTGAGATCTTGAAAGAGCAAAAGACCTACAAAGTAGCTGCACCCTTGTTCTTCAAACGTGGTTACGAGGTAGACACCGACCGTAAATTTGCAATCGTTGTAGCATATATGATCGACAACGGCGAATCTGACTTGGTAGAGTGGGTCAAGATGAACGTTGTCCGGGTCTTGGACCTGAGACGTAAGTGGTTCGAAGAACAGAACCAGCTTGACACTGCTCAGAATGGGGGTAGTGTGCCTGATTTGGAGAAGGGAATCCCACCAGTGGAGACGTTGAAAGCACTCGACGAGCGGTTCCAGAAACTGCTCATCAGAAACGGTAGGTTGCGGTTGTTGTTGAAAACCATTGGGTTCGACTTGCCGGAAGAAACTCATGAGGAATGTGAATTGGCCTCGGACGTCACTGTAGACCAGTTGCTGCTAGCATTGGGTTCCATAAGCAAGTATCTCAAAGAGGTAGTCAAATTCCCAGAAGGAAAGACCGCCTCAGACTATATCACGAGGTCGTATGACCAAGGAGGCGATGAAAGCGATGCCAGCATCAATTATGGAAGGTTCAACGACGTTTACGATGAAGACGAGGAAGATATAGCTTTTGAAACCGGCCGATTGGATCTCACATCGAAGGGCCAGGCAGATTTGGATAAGCTTGACGAGTTGGAAACCCAGTTGAGGAGCCAACGCGAAGGTCTTGGACGTGCAAAGAGAAAGAAGTTGAAAAAACCGTCGTCTGCAAGAAGACGACTGGCCAATAATAGTAATAGGAACCGGTATGAACAATTGGAGATGCACGACATCAGTGATGTCGAGGCAGATCCTCGTAAATTGCCTAAATCGTACGAGTACAGGTCCTCTGAGTTCATCCAGGACTCCGATGACGAAGACGACACAGAGTTCTTTGAGAAGGAGAAGTTTTTAAGAGAATTGTTGAGTCTGAACGGAGGTACTCTTCAGCCCGAGCATGCCAAATTGTTTGCTGATGGGTCCTGGAGGAGTTACAAGATCACTGTGAGCGGAGACCTTGCTGAGAGGAATATCTACGATAAGCTTCCGACGTTGGATCAAGTGGTGAAGCAAAGTCAAGTGACAGGTACTCAGCAGACTAGTCAGATGAACGAAGAGTCGGATTCGGATAGCATAGATGGGGAAAAGAGCCAGATAGGGCCTGAAGGTGATGAAGATAATGGGTCGGGCGACGAAAATGGATCAGACAACGACAAGGGGTCAGACAACGACAATGAACCAGAATCTGGTATTGATTCCAACTCTGCTTCTGGATCACTGTCCCCAAAAATAGATGCCGACACCAGTAAGAGAACCTTTGAGAACGTCAGCGACGATGCCAGCGATGATGAACAAGATTTGGCTCTACAAAGGAAACGTGTAAGAAGAGTCCTAGATAGCGACGATGAATAGCTAGTGCAATATCTACAATAATAAATTTCTAAAATATCTAAAGCTTTCTAAAACGTTTAAATTACATAACACAATGTTCGGTATCGTTATCATTAATAGCACCCATTATGGTCTGGGTGGAGGAAAGAACCATTACAATAAAACCAAACAGAATTGTCGCATAAGCTGGCAACTTTTGCTTCAAAGTCTTGTCGTAACCTGTCATCTTGATGAAACACAGCGGTGGGAGTATATAAGCCATGATACAGGCACTTGTCCCGCCAACCAACTCCAAGATGGCACCTAAATTACAGGTGAATAACGATACGGACATGGTGGAGACGACAAGGAACGTTGTTATGATCCAGTGCTGTCTATTGGAAAGTTCCAGTTTGGTATTGGACTCATCCAACGTTGTCGGCACTACAAAATCTCTAACGATTTCTCTGACTACAAAGATTTCCAACGGGAAAGTGGTCAACATGTTCAAACCGAAAAACAATCTTGCAATATTGGCAGCGACATCGTCACTTGGGAAATTGTTCAAGATGTTACCTTTAGTACGGTTTTTGAACGTGGAGAACCCTATGATACCCATGATACCACACAATATCATGGAGACAAAGCAGGAGATATGGGTCAATCTTGAAAATCTGTCTAGAGTTGGGTTTCGCATGGAATGGAAGATGAACGTGGTGTTATGATGGCAAACCAAGGCGAATGAAATGACACTGATACTTTGGAAGATCGAAGATTTGATCATGTAGTCGGACAGGTGCATTTCGCCTTTCCAAGATTTGGGCAACAAGGGACCACGGATGATTACGATTCCCACGATAATCAACATCCCACCCAAGGCGAACATGCTTGCCTTGGCCAATTTGGAGATGTCTCTATTGAGCGACAAGGGGAAACTGATGAACATGGTGAAGCCAACGATGACGGAGTTACGGGCCAACAAGAATTTCATAAAAGAGTTGTCGGTGCTTATAAAAGACTGGAGTACATGTGGGATTGTGTCACCGATGATAACACAGAAGGCCATTGAACCGCCGTAGGCAAATAAAGCCTGAGCGAGTAAGATGACGATTTTACCCACATGGCCAAAACAGTGTTCCACGGTGTCCTGGTACGTGGTCTTGGAAGAGAATTTGTTGTTAATGATGATAAGTCTTAAAGTCCAATCTATCAAGACGGTCAATATGGCTAGCATGATGACACCTGCGAGAAGACCCGAGTTTCTGAACGCGTAGGGCAAACCTATGATTCCTGCTCCGAGGATACTGTTCAGCATGTTCATAAACAGCATTTTCATCGTGGATTTGTTGTTATTCAAAGCCAATGGATTGTCCAAGTCATCGTAGTCGTTGTCGTTGGTGGGTATTATTGGCTCGTCTTGCTCGGCAAAGTCTAAACTGTCGACGGTCTCTAATTCTATGGGGGAATTTGCATCTGCAAGAGTTGCGGAGCTGTTGTGCTCGTCCTGGCTCGACGCTAGCACCTGATATTTATCGCTACCCATTCTGCTTTACTTATACTTGACTTAAGTCCAACCTGATTAAATACTGACAGCTGAAAAATCAGCGGGGGGATCAAAAAGAAAAAAAAAATAAAAAAGATAAAAAATAAAAAATAAAAAATCTAAAAAAAATAAAAAAAAATCAGACGCAAAGCGTCAGAAGTAAGAGATTCAATTTGATCTAAAGAGAAAAAAAGGTTGCGAATAAATTTTTTTGGTGTTTGAAGAAAAGGACAATTGTATTGATTAAAGACATCGATTGGAGTTTAGCGGAGCCATTGAAAGCGAGCGGATAATCTGGTTGTCAGGAAACATGGAAAGCGCGCAAATCGAACAGAATACGGGTCGGCTGGAAGAAGACGCCAGAATCAGTCAGGAGGTTGCAACGTTATCGACCAAGCTTATAGAGGCCATTGAGAAGCAGTCTTCATTGGAGACGTCGAATCAAATATTGAAGAGACAGAACCTGTCTTTGTTCCAACAGCTGCAGAGCCATACCGAGTTACAAGAGCAATTGCAAAAGTTGAAAGACGAAAATGCGAGTTTGAAATTGGAGCTCGAGAAGAATTTGAAATTGAAAAACAATGCAGAGCTGGAAGTGTCGAAATTACGCGTAGAGATCGAGGATTTGTCCGAGAGTTTGTTTGACGAGGCCAACAAGATGGTGAAGGAGCTGAGGATTGAGGCAGACAACTTCAAGACCCGCAATGCCAAGTTGTCCGACACTTTATCCGAGAAAAACACCACAATAGAGAGCTTATCTGGGGAATTGAAGATCTTGAAGAACTTACTCTACCAGATGGAAGGCGAGTCCAATGGCACCAATGTTAAAAGCTCGGTGACAAGCACGCCAAACCCTTCCTCGGAGAGTATTGTTTCCGATGAATACGAAGAGTCTGTCGGAGGTGTCGCCCAGCGGGACCACACCACTCTACAGTCGCAAAGCACCGTGTTTGCCTCAACCAAGTTGAACGCCTACGACAAACAGGTCATCTACAGTCCTATCTACAACTCGCTCAGATTCGATCTCACCAATTTCCAGGATTTCGTAAGATTTGTGAAATTTTTGTACTGCCGTAATAACCAGTCCACCATTTTCACCCCAGTGGACTTCACTATCTTGAAAGAGACAGCTTTCTTCAAGAGACTTTATAAGGAGGAGATCGAGCCGGCCTTAGCCATCGACAGTGCCCCGGGGATAAGTTATTTCACTAGAAAGACATTCATAAGTTCATTGGTAGAGGGCAGAGTGACCATCGAGCCGATCAGTGGAGTCAACGAGACGTATAAATTGAGTTACAAGAAGCAAGACAACACCGACACCAGCGAAGACCAGGCCCTGATAAAGGACAAGATGTTCTCGTACCCTAAGAACTCTCCGCCAGTGGCCACGTTGTCGCCTTGCTCCATCTGTGGCGAAGACAGAAACGATATCTTGGAGCATTCCAGACTCTACACATTGAAATTGTACTCCAAGAAGCCAAACAATATCAGTCAACACAAGTTCGACCCGCCTTCTTCACCAGCGTCCATCTCAACACTGCTCCCAACGGAAAGCCCAACCTCTTCCAGGGCCATGTTGGAAGTTTCGCATCAATACTCGCTCTGTAACTACTGTCTCATCAAGATCAGACATGTGTGCGAATTGTTTGCCTTTATCAGGAATATCAACAACGCTCCAAAGACCAAAGTGTGGAATTTTGATCCTAACTGCGAGTCCAAGGAGGAGCTCAACTTGGAATGTATCAGGGCCTGGTTCCAAATAACAAAGATCAGGGCCAAGATCTTCTGGTCCCGGGTCGGGATCTGGGATATCCGCGAGAAAAGCAGTTCCTCAGTGTCTTCGATGCCTTCCTCCACGGCTTTGAACACGCCTAACATGAGGGGCGACGATTCGGACCATCTTGGGTTCCGTGGCTCCGTTATAGGCACGGGGATCATCGCTGGGAACAGGCAGAGCTTCATGGATACCGTGAACATGGGACTAGGTTCTTCCATTAGTCTGGGGAGAAGACCAGATATCGTGGCGTCGCTGAAGAACAGTCCTGCGGTGTCGTCGAACCTTCTGGAAGATCTGAGAAGTTATTTTGATAAGGATGATACGTTGAGTTCACCTGAAGGGTTTAAAAAGAGTGCAGAAGTTGAGCCGGAAACAGAAACAGCAGAGCCAGTGGAAATGATCCAGTCTCAATTCGACTCAAGTAATATTTTAGATGCTTACGATGAGACAGACGAAGAAGAAGAAGAAGAAGATAAAAAGCAAGAAGAACTTGAATCTGAGTCGTTGGAACCTGTATCTGAGCAGTTGGAACCTGTATCTGAGCAGTTGGAACCTGAATCTGAACAGTTGGAACCTGAATCTGAACAGTTGGAACCTGAATCTGAACAGTTAGAACCTGAATCTGAACAGTTGGAACCTGAATCTGAACAGTTAGAACCTGAATCTGAACAGTTGGAACCTGAATCTGAACAGTTGGAACCTGAATCTGAACAGTTGGAACCTGAACTGGTGGTAGAAGAGAAGTTGAAAGACGAAGAAGTGGTGGGATCCTATATTGAGACAGTCGCTTCGGAAGAAGTAAAGAACGAAATACCAAAACTAGTTGTAAATGGAGAAGAGGAAGTGGTGGAGTCTGAGAACCGATCGACACTTGATCCACTGGCATCGGTGGTGAAAGAGGAGAAACCGAAAGAAGTTGAAGTTGATGACGATGACGATGACGACGATGAAGGTGAATTCGATGATGCTCACGAGAATGTGATTGGGCAGTGAGTGATTTATACTGTATAATTATTAAGATGACAATTACAACTTGTAAGTGGATGTAGAGGTGTGAATTGGAACTTGGTGGACTACCTTCGGGTGAATTGTAGTGAAAAAGTATCAAAGATGGTCAAACTTGTAAGTGAAGAAGTACGTACATATATGTGGGATTCTATGTATAAGAGTATGTATAGAAATGTGTAGAAAAGGGTATAGAAACATGTGTGGTTTATATGTATTGTTATATGTATACTTGTATGTATAATTGTATGTATACCTCTATGTATTCTTAAATGTATCCTTATATGTTTAGCACATGTATATAAGTACAGATACATATGTAGGATATCCATCGAGCAACTGAAACATAGTGCACTAACTGCACATAACATATATATATTTTATAGAATTAGTTCCTACCAAACTACCTTCTTCCAAGTGCCGAATATTCTCCGCACTACTAGGAGCCCTGTCATTTACGCCAAAATATGCAAAACCCACTAACCTTAAAAGCAAATTCCAAACGTGCAATTCATTTAGCCGGAACCACGCCTTCTAGAAACGCCCGTAATTCAACGTCCTTCCAATTTTCCCTCCAAGACAAACACAAGACAAGCTTCAGAATTAGTCTTTTTCCCTTTCTAAGGGGTTAAAAAAAGGTTGAAGCGGTGGAAAAACGGTGAGAAAAAAAATCGATCAAACTCAAAGACAAAATCAGAACATTGAATGTATGTGCGTCTTTGGATTTTTTCCTTGAAGCGAGAAAAACACTAACTTTGAGAAAATCACAAAATTGATAAACACCGACATTGCGAGAAGAGCAGGTATAGTGCAAGAAGGTTATTGTGATCCGTCAATTACCAACACCATCCTAGAGAACTCCCATTTGTTCAATTTTCTTTTTTTTTTTTGCTCCCCTGCTTTGTCTTTGTTGTTTTGCCTTGTGTTTGGTGTTTTGTATCAGCTGAATAACTTCCTAACACATTAGTGCGAAAAAAGTCTGAGGCAAAAAAAATCCAAGGAAAAAAAAAAAAGCTCAAATACTCATTTCCTTATTATTAATTCGCGTGATAATTTTTTTTTAACAAAATCAAGGATTTGAGGATATTTGAGGATTCAAGTATTGGTATCGAGAGCACGTTGGGATTGCCGGATCGAAATAGACACCAGTATCATTCACTGCGCAGAGACGCCAATCCATTCACCAATCAAATTCCGATAGATCGAGGCTCATTATATATATCTCTCCATCCCAATGAAGAGCCATAACACAAGGAGGCCGTCCGATCACGATTCAAATGGCCGAGCTTCCTCGGGTTCCATATTCAATCTCAGGAACAAGCTCTCCAAGACAAGCACCCGTGGATCCACGCACACCAACGACGAGAACGCCACGTTGAACAGTTCCAATAATAATATCTACAGCCATCTCCACGACGATGTCTCGTCCCTGACAAGACGCACAAACAGCTTGTCTTCCAACACTTCGACCATATTTGGCGGCTTGTCGCCGACAAAATCGCACCTGAGCCACAACAGCAGCAGCAACAACATCCACATCAACGGCTCCCCGACAAGAAGAAACTCGAATGCCTCCTCTGCGTCGGGTTTGGACAACAATCATCATTATAACAACGGCACCACTGCCAACAGCTCACTCTACGATCTCAGGATGATGCCCACAAACGTCTCAATGCACACCGTGAGGACAGTCAATTCGTCCAACAGTTTCAAAAGGGCCGACGGCACCTACGTCAAGGCTCACAAGCACTCGTTGAGTGCCGATTTCGAGTTGGAACAACCAGAGGAAGATGAAGAGATCTTGAGGCAGTTTGACGAATTGATGCGTAAAAGAGACTTCGACAGACTCCCGGAGCTGGCCAAGCGAGAGATGCTGAATTACCCGGTGCAGAAGAAATGGATGTTGGTGTATCAGGACAAGTTGGCGGACCACAAGAAGAAGAAACGGATGCAGATGCAAGGCCAGATGCAATCGGTATCGGGGACTGGAAATGCCGGCAGTGGGATGGGTTCCGGTGCAAACAATGCAGGCAGCAACGGCTCCAGTCTTGCGCCTTACCTGTCCCTCAGAGACAACCAGCACGTGCAGAGCACCCCACTCACAAGAGGCACCAAGATGATATCACGTAAACAGTCACAAACGCAATTGAACGACGAAGAGCTCTTGACCCCAGAGTTCTATGTCAAGGCCATCATCGGCAACAGCATCACAATTCCACGGTTGGCCTCGCTCCTGGTCTCGCTGAGAACGGAGGAAGTCAACTGGGTGCAATCTTTCATCGAGACACAAGGTATCGCCGCACTTTGCACCGCTCTCTCGAAGCTCTACAGAACGGACCCGGTGATACACCAACGCGGCGTGCCTCAAAACAATAAAAACCTCTTTTGTAACCCTGTAGAAGACTATGAGGTGCTTTTAGACAAGGAAATGGCGCTTCTTCGGTGTCTCAAGACCGTGGTGAACGTCCACGAGGGAGCCAAGTCCGCCGTGGAGTCGAAAGTGCTTGCCCCAGCAGTGACGAATCTGCTTTTCTCGTCAAGATTGCAGCTGCGGAAACTTGCCTCGGACTTGTTAATCTTCATTGCCGAATACCCGAAATTAAAGAACGACTCAGGTTTCCGGCAGGTTTCCAGTGCATTGGAGGCTCCAGTTGGCGAGAACTTCCATCTCATGTACTACGACAAGATCGCCAACAAGAAGTCCAAGACCTCCTCTGCGAAATATGACCCAAACACGCGTAAATACGAGAAATGGCTCCAATTGATGTTGCACACAGTGTCAGGGAGGGGAAAGTTGGGCTCCCTTGTCGGGGCCAGCGAAGAGTTGAAAGTGGCAGGTGTTGCCAGCGAGGCGATGCTCATCGAGGTGTGCTCCGGTTCTGCAATGCTCGTCAACTCGCTTCTCAGACGTGACTGGGACTTGAAAAGCCGTGTGCATCTCCGTGGGATTCTCAAGCGGTCCGGCTTGACCGAGTTTTTCGACAAGATCCGTGAAATGGAGTCCACTGTAATCAACACGCAGATCAACAAGTTTGAGGAGATCGAGTTGGAAGACTACGCCTTGTTGCGGAGCTTGGACCACGAAGATGTCGATTTCGACGACCCTGTAGCCGTTTTGAAACGCTTATTGGAGAGAACCGAAGGTTCTGAGCTGTCCAAGTATTTGAAATCAACCATCCAGCACCTTTTCTTAACACAGACCGACCCTTTGAAGACCCCGAATCACCCTGAGATTGCCAGACATTTCAAGTTGATCGACGGGTTGGTCAGTAAGATTGCCGTGCTGCAGTCTGCGAAAGACGACGACACCGCATTGAATATCCTGATCAACACGTTGTATTCTTCGTTACAAACCGATGATGTCGCCAGAAGAGCCATCTTGGATGCCCGCGAGCTCCAGAAGAAAGTCGAGGAGGCCACCGCGGAGCGAGATGAGCTGATGAGACAGCTCAGCATGAACACCGATGGGCTTGTAGACAAGATGCGTCGTGAGACGCTGGAGTTGGAGCTGTTGGTTGCGAAGCAGAGAAGAGTGAATGCCGATTTGACCGATGAGATCGAGGAAATCAAGCGTAAACGTATTGTAGAGAAGCAAGAGCAAGAGTTGGAGATGCGGGAGATGTTTTTGTTGTTGCAGAACGGTGGTGTGTTGCAACTGGAGAAGGGCTCCACTCAGGAAAATCTCACGAGGGGCCAATTGATCAACAAATTGAAAGGACAAATCAACAGAAAACAAGTAGAATACAAGGCTGCCAACAGACGCTATGGAGGCAAGGTGGAACCGTCGTCGAGATTACGTAGCTTGAGGGACCAAATGGATGATGTCTTGCAAGAGCTGCGTGCCTTGGAAATGACAGATTTTGCCGACATGGAGACGATCTCAGCACAGACACCTCCTCCACCGATTGTAGAGAAAACTGTAGAAGAACCGGTACCGTTGAGACCTGCTCGGGAGGACGACTTGAACAAACTAGCCGCCTTGAGGGCCAAATTGAAGTCGCTCTTGACAGAGTCCAACGATATCATGAAGTACGAGGACGATGTATCCAAGAAAGAATTCATTAGGAAGCAAAAGAACTTGGCCTTGGGTCGTTTGCACGAGTTGGAGACCAAGTTTGCGAGTTTCAACATTGATTTCAGCATTGATGACGAGGACGAGGCGGGCTCTTCGAAAGGCCAGTACCGTTCATTGGATCCAAGTCTTCAAAGCAGATTGACCAAGGAATTGGAGTCTGTTGAGAAGTTGGCATCGGAGTTGGAGTCCAAGTTGGTTGTCTCGGAAGAAGAGAAACTGGCACTCTCTCCATACAGAAGGTCCATCAGGAGCTCGTTACTGTCTTCCGGTGTTGGTTCTCCAGTTTCACTGACATCGCCTTCCTTGCAAGAGGTGAATGACCGGATGGCCAAACTCGAGGCCAAGTACATCCGTGGTCAAGTGCGCCCAGAGGTGGAACCCATCTATGGTGCCTCTGACAAAAACGTATTCACAGGAATTCCTGCCGCAGAGAGAGGCACCGGCGCTGGTTTGAGCCCTGCATTCTTGTCTGAGTTGACAGGAAAGGTGGGCAAGACTCCTGCAATAGCGTCTGGGGAAGGAGAAGGCAAAGAGGCAAAGACCACTGCTAAGGAATCTGTTGAAGCTATTGAAGGAAGTGTTCCTGAGAAGGAAACAGCCTCTGAGACAGCCAAACCTGCAGCAGCAGGCCCACCACCACCACCACCTCCTCCTCCTCCACCATTACCTAATATGCTTAAGAGTGGTGCACCACCACCACCACCACCACCATTACCTAATATGCTCAAAGGTGGTCCTCCTCCTCCTCCACCACCACCTTTACCTAATATGTTAGCCAAAGGACCTGGCGGTGGACCACCTCCTCCGCCTCCTCCTCCACCTCTTCCTTCCGGAAAGGCCACTCCGGTAGGAACACCACTCATCCCATTCTCGCCGGTCCCGGGACCTTTCGACAAGTTCCCAAGACCAAAGAAGAAGTTGAAGCAGTTGCACTGGGAGAAGATGGAAAACACTGAGGACTCGTTCTGGCAAGAATTGAACTCCGAGACTGTGGCTAACGACTTGCTCGACAAGGGCATCTTTGAAGAAGTGGAGAAGATCTTTGCCGCAAAGGAAGCCAAGAAACTCGTTGGAAGAAAGAAAGACGTTGCGGAGAAGATCACTTTTTTGGCAAGAGATTTGTCGCAACAGTTCGGGATCAACTTGCACATGTTTTCCAACGATAGTGATGAGGATGTTGTACTCAAAGTGTTGAGATGTGACCGGTCGGTGATCAACAACCCTGCTGTGTTGGAATTCCTTGGAAAACCGGAGTTGATCGAGATCCCTAATGGGCTTGCCCGTAATTTGGAGCCTTATAGCACGGATTATACCACTGCTACCGATATAAAAATTCCAGAGAAAGATCCATCTGAGTTGCAAAGACTGGACAGAATCTATCTCGAGTTGATTTACAACTTGCAGCACTACTGGAAGTCGAGAATCCGGTCTTTGAGCGTGGTGCTCACTTATGAGAAGGATTATTCTGAGTTGTTGAATAAATTGACTGCTGTTGACAGTGCCGTTGAGAGCATCCAAGAATCCAAGAACTTGAGAAAGATCTTCGACATCATCTTGGCAGTTGGTAACTACATGAACGACACCACGAAACAAGCGCAAGGTTTCAAGTTGAGCACTTTGCAGAGGTTGAGCTTCATGAAGGATGACAAGAACTCGATGACCTTCATGCACTATGTGGAAAAAATCATCAGAACGCAGTACCCTGAGCTGGACAATTTCACGCTGGAGTTGCAAAGGTGTCTTGATGTTGCCAAATTGTCCATTGAACAATTGTCCAACGATTGCAAGGAGTATTGCATGCAAATCAAGAACATTGACTCGTCGATTGAAGTGGGAAATTTGAGCGACTCTTCGAAATTCCACCCAGAAGACCGTGTCTTGCAGAAAATCTTGCCAAAGATGCCAAGTGCTCGTCGGAAGGCGGAGTTGTTGCGTGAGCAGGCCGATATCACTTTGAAAGAGTTTGACAAATTGATGAGATACTTCGGAGAAGACCCGCAAGATACGTTTGCGAGAAACTCCTTCATGAAGAAGTTCTCCGATTTCATCAACGAGTACAACAAGTGCAAGAAGGAGAACTTGGCCAAGGAGGAAGAGGAAATCGCATATTTGAAGAGGGTCAAGATGATCGAGAAGAACAAGACAGAGAAGCTGGCCAAAGAGGAAGAGTCCGAAGACAATGTCATGGACGCATTGCTCGAGAAGCTTCGTTCTGCTGGTCCTGTGGGCAATGCAGCAAGTGCAAGGAGACGTGCTTTGGCCAGACGGATGAAAGTCTCATTGGAAGACTCCGAGTCGATGGCCAGTGGCGGTGCTGGTGTCGCCAGCAATGCAAGTGCCACCACGAGCTCCACCTCCGTCGATGCTCTCAACGATTCCAGCAGCCCAGTGACCTCTTCGTCGCCTTTGGTTTCTCCAAGCAACAGTATTAGTGGTCAAGCGGACGACGAGGATGACGTTGCCAAGCGAGCACGGAACTTGTTGGATGCCATCAGAAACGGCAACGAGCCGGGTGGGAAAATGAACAGGTCCTCATCCAGTGGAGAGTTGAGGGCAAGAGAGAGGATAAGGCATAAGATAAAACAGAGCAACAGCTCATTGAATTTGAATAGTAGCACAAAGGATACCACGCCGAGTGGTACCACGATCGAGGATATCAACGACGACGACGAGGAAGAAGAAGACGACGAGGAGGGAAGTTCGCAGTTCGAAGATGCTCCCGAGGATTAAGTACATATCATAACTACATAGTCATTTAGTTCATAGGAGAAATATATTATTAATAAAATATTCAAATACCGTTTCACGAGGATTCCGATTCTAATATTTCCAATGCTTTCTTCAATTCCAGCACTGCGGTATCGATATCTTCGTAGTTCAAAGCACTGATTGCGAATTTACAGAGCTTTTGGGTCCTAGAGATCCTCTCTTCTCTGGACAACATTTGGGAAATATCCTGTTTTGTGAGTTGTTTTGGTTGCGAGTGATGCAGGACAGGACGCGGAGAAGGAGGACTGGGCAGCGGCGAGGAGGTGGGCGAGACAGAATCAGGTTGACGGTCTGTTGAATGCAAGTGACTAGGAGGAGAAGGTGACTTTGACTCGATATCGTTGATGAAAGAAGGTGGTTGCGGGAGTTGTGAGCTGCTGTCGTTGTCAATGAACGTTGGAGGTTTAGGAAGCTCTGAGCTGCTGTCGTTGTCAATGAATGTTGGAGGTTTAGGAAGATCTATACCAGAATCTTCAGTTACTTCCTTAGGAGGCTTAGGAAGTGATTCTTCGGTATGTGTGGTAGTTGTATTTTCTCCACCAACAGTATCTCTCAATTCGCTGTCCAAATTCTCTCCCATCTCCAAATCCTCTGGTGTCATATAATCATTTGGATCTTCCCCATTCTTATAAGCTTTCAAGATTCTTCCGATATGGAACTTTGCGTATTTGATATTCTTCACTATTATTGGTTTCAAAGGCTCGCCCCAGTATTTCAACACTGTCATGAACTCTATGCCGTTTTTCAAAACTTTAACGGTGGATTTGGTGGTGGTATGGTTGACAATATCTAGATAGCCTTTATGGAAAATAGAAAGTGCAAACAGTTCAACATGGTCATAAGACTCTGTTGGATCCTGCATTATTTTCAAATCTTGCTCTGACAATTGTAATTTACACGCCTCCATGTTGTCCAACAATGCCAGTGTGAACTTACCCATTTCCGGTGATGATAAGTGCAACTTGTTATTGATGATGTATTCTGTGATGTAAAACTTGCAATAATATGAAACTATGGGTTTGAATTGTTGTAATTCGATCGATCTTTGGAGATATGGGCCCAATGTTTTGCGGATCTCGGTGGGGACCGAGTCAATTGTGAGATCGGACATTGTGGTTCTGTTTGAAGTTAGGTGATTCCGTTGGATTATGCTGAATTATGCTGACTGTGTGGTTTTATATTTAAAAGTGAGAAAATCATTTTTTGTGTGCAGAGAGATTTTTGTACTGCTTTTGCTGAATGTTAGTTTTGTTAGTGTTTCGGTTTGTTAGTGTTTTTTGTTACTAATAACTGGGGAAGATATGCGGGTTGGGGAATTGGTAGGGGAAGTGAAGAGGAATGGGAGGTTAGAAGTGGATTGAGTTGGAAGGGGAGTTAGTGGAGAGCAGAGGACTCGAATTTAGAGGATTAGAGGTGCAATGAGAAGTATAATGATGAAAATCTAATAAGAGGCTCGAGTAAGGGAAGTTTCTAATGAGTGAGGAAGAAAAGAAAAGCGACATTATATTTTGTGGTGTGACGATGATGGAGATAATAGCTATAACGTTGGTAAGGTTGGCCTATTATTGGACACATGGCTAAATTGGCCATATTATTTGGATATGTGCACTGTGCAGTATATCTTGCAATATTTACAAAGTTCTGAAGTATTTGGTGAGTATTGTGTAGTCTAGTATAGTATAGTATAGTATAGTATAGTATAGTATAGTATAGTATAGTATATTATAGTATAGTATAGTATAGTATAGTATAGTATAGTATAGTATAGTATAGTATAGTATAGTATAGTATAGTATAATATAGTATAGTATAATTTAGTATAGTAAAGTATAGTATAATATACTCAGCACATACGAATTATCTTAGTACTACAGTACCTCTCCACTACTTTTAAATCAGCCTAAAACGGAAATGTTATTAAACGTCAAAGAAAACATTTTATTGAAAAGCGGAAAAAAGTTCTCTTACGCGTTAGAATCAAAAGAGAAAAAAGGTGGAAACTGAAGACTGAGAAATCAAAAAAAGAACAAAAAAAAAGGAGAAAAAACTTATTTTAATTTCAAGATAATTATAATTGAGATATCGATAGCAGAGTCGACGTGTGTTAGTACCAACAAAGGAGGACGGAGTACACTGAATTGACCACATACATATCGGTATTGTACAATAAGAAGGCATTTGCCATCATTAAAATCCCAATTTCAACACCAATTTGCAATTTAAATTCCACATTGTCCATTATTTCGTGATAAAATTTTCCCCTTTTCCACCCAATTTGTTTCTTCAGTCTATCACAGACCGCAGTTCCCCTTGAAAATATAATGGAACCCAACTTTTCTGCCATGACCATCGAGGAGTCCAACGCAAACAACCATTTGGACTCGGTCAACGATTACGATAACAATAAACTGCAGCTGCTGCAACCGCTGATAAGTAACGGCGGCACTCCAGCCGCCGATGACGACACCGATGAGTACCTCGCGGCGGCCATCAATGGCAAACACAGCTTCACCATCTCCCCAGTGTACGCGCTGGAGTATGCGCGCGACAAAGTATACGAAATGACCGTCAATGGCATCGCCATAATGAGACGGCGCTCAGATTCTCATTTCAACGCTACTCATATCTTGAAGATTGCAGGCATCACCAAGCTGCGACGTGCCCGGATCTTGGAGCGCGAGATCCACACGGGTGTCCATGAAAAGGTGCAAGGCGGTTACGGCAAATACCAGGGCACCTGGATCCCCTACGAGCGTGCTGTGGGGCTCGCCCAACAGTACGGTGTCTACGACTTGTTGCGTGATATCTTCATCTACAACGTCAACGGCGTCGACACGCCAAGCAAGGCCGAGCTGCAGGGTAAAGTGCGCACGATCCAATACAACAAGACAAGAACCTATTCGTCGCTCTCTGAGGAGACCGCAAACGCCGCCAACGCTGACGACTCGTTGCAATCGCCGAGCAAGAAACACAAATCCAACCACCTCAACGGGCCCGTGATCGACTTCCCCTTGTTTGACCACGACATCAACACGCCAAACCCGAACCTGCCGTTTGCCCTTGAGCCAATTGACCTGGAACTGTACCTGGCTCGTGCCGATGTCAGCGGGGGCTCCAACAAGTACGACTACAACTCGCTCAAGAACTTTATCTCCTCCATCTTCATCAACGAGATGACTGACAAGGACTTGACCGAGTTGCTTGACTTGCCCGAGCACGAGCTCCGGCAGTTGGACTTTGATATCGCCATGGACGACAGCGGGAACTCGGCCTTGCACTGGGCAGCCACCTTGGGAAACGTCTCGTTGGTACGGCAGTTGGTGCAGTATGGCAGCAACAGGATCCGGGGCAATAACAACGGCGAGACCGCGTTGATTAGGGCCATCTTGGTGAAGAACAGTTTCGAGAGCGGCTCCTTTGCCCAGTTGTTGGACTATTTCTACCCGTGCCTCACTATCTTAGACCACCAAGGTCGTTCCGTGTTGCACCAGATCCTGTTGAACTCAGGTATCAAACGCCGGTCCAGTGCTTGTAAATACTATTTGGAAACGTTGTTGGAGTGGATCGTTGTGAAAGGTGGGGCGTTGCCCGGCCTGCAGCAGTTGAGTCTTGGCCGTTTTATGGCCGAGGTGGTCAATGTGATGGACAAAAACGGCGATACCTGTCTCAATATAGCTGCGAGGATCGGGAATAAGGCCATTGTGCAGCAGTTATTGGACATTGGAGCCGATCACACCATAGCCAACAAGGCCGGGCTTCGACCTGTGGATTTTGGCATCGATGTCGGTGGTGGGAACGGCCACTTCCAAACCTCGACAACTGCTTCGCTCCTGCACAGCTTCAATTTGCAGAACAGCCAGCCGAACGCGGCTCATTTCCAACTGCAATCGAGTAAAAAAATCATGTCCTCCTTGCAAGGGCTCTTGCTGTCGTTGGAGAAGGAGTTCGACGACGAGATAGGCACCAAGCAGCGGATGATCAACGAGACCCATGCCAAATTACGTGACCAGACGGCCCAATTGACTGAGCTGCGTCGCAAACTTGAGATGTTAAACGAGTCCGAGCTGAAGATCTCGGAGTTGAATAACAAGATCCAGAACATTGACCGTGCGATCGAGGAGGAGGAACTGTCTTTCAAAGAGCAGACCAAGAATTTAGTCGGAGATTTCGACGGGTTCCAAGGTGATTTCGATGCAGATGAACCTTTCAGAGTCTTGGAAGTGTATGACCAAATTGTAAACTGTCTTTCAGAGAAGGATTTGAACGGCGATGAGGACGAATTGATTCAGAATTTGAAGAGCAAGATCGATAGTAGTGTATTGAACGGCGTGCAATTGCCTCATTCAATGATTTTACAAGCGAGAATTAAGCTGTACCAGAAAAACGAGTCGTTGATTCAGGACAAGATTGCAAGCTTGAATAAGAATTTGGATCTGAAAGAGGCCAAGTATAAGAAGATCATCAGCTTGAGTACTGGAATTCCTGACGGGAAGATTGACAGTATGTTGGAAGAATTGATCCGCGCTGTAGAGAGCGATGCCAATGGCGGAGACGTAGATATTCAAAGGGTGAATGAGTTTTTGAATAAACTGGATGGATAATTGGGACCTTGTGTATTTTTTTGTGGATAATTATTGTGAAAAATGTTCAATAGAGTTTTTAGTTTATAATATGTATTTGAATTAAATTTTTGATTTGAAAATAAAGGATGCTGTTAGATGCTTGGAGAACGGATGAATAGACAAAAGAAAGGCTGTTGTTAGATCTACCAAAGGATGAATACTTGAAATCAGTGTCGTTTTCAATCAAATCTCATCATGTTTCTGACTTGAGAAGAATTCCAATTTTCCATACACACACAGCCCCTGTCTTCCAAAGTCAGTCTGTCTCACGAAAACAATAAGGTGCACGGCCCACTTGAACAACATACCGAACGCTGGCAATATTTATTTATACACAAGTTTGTCTATGTAGAACACGTTCTACACAAACCACTTCTACCAATTGTCGAGTACTCGTCACCATGATAAACTTCCCCATATCTAAAGATATCACTGGAACTCAGTTGGTGAACTATTTCAGTCAGTATGTGGGAGATTGGATCACTTCAATTGCACTTTTAACAGCTGCCTCATATCTTGAATATTTCACTGAGCCATTCTATCGTCATTTCAATGTCACCGATCCGACTATTAATTTCCCATTTGCAACAAGCCAGCAGTTTGACAACACACGACTTTTCACATACTCTATTGTGTTCCCTCTCATGATATTCACAGTATGGCATGTGGTCAAATGGATCAAGCTTTACCGGGACAAGTCCAAGGCTTCACAGAGGCACGAATTGAGTTGGAAATTGTTGCACAGTTACCACATCTTGATGTTGAGCTTCATGGCAGGTCTTGCTCTTAATGGGTTTGTCACAGAATTTTTCAAGAATTTGATTGCCAAGCCACGACCAGACTTTATAGAGAGGTGTGGGGTAAACTACGAGTTGTTGAAACCAAATAAGGTCAATTATGACGTCTCGATCTGTTTGAAACCTTTGGGACAAGCCTTGTTCAAAGACGGCTTCAAAAGTTCTCCTTCGGGACATTCCAGTTTCGCCTTCACCGGGTTGGGTTACTTATCTCTCTGGCTTGCCGGTCAACTAAAAGTCGTGCGCCGCCCTTCACCAAGACGGGAAAACGATAAAGAGCGTCCTGCAAAATATATGGGATTCTACATCAGATTGATCCCATTAGCCCCGCTATTGATTGCATCCAAGATTGCAATCTCTAGAACTCAAGATTATAGACACCACTTCAAAGACATCTTGTTAGGAAGTTTAATTGGGATTTTGAATTGTTGTATCAATTACTTTTGGTACTTCAATAGGCTAGACGACGAACTGAGCGACGAGTTGATTATCCATGCGGGCTACAAAAGTGCACTAACTGTTGCAGAAGATGATTCTATGGTCTGATAACATTGTATAGAGATCTCTGTTATCCAATTCCATAATATCCTTGTATTAATGTATAAACTAACGTATAATGTTAATGTATCAGGCTTGTTTTATTTAACGGTGCACGACCTTCTTACTATCTTCTTCAAATTTAAAAAAAAAATTGAAAAGAGAAAAAAAATGGTGATATTTGTTACTCCTTTTGTCGCCTTTTAGAACGGATAGTAGTTCGATTCAACTTGTAAATGTAAGTATGCTTGTGGTTTGATGGTATAAACGAGGATAAGATGGATGATCGGACTGGGCGAACTGTGTGATTAATTTATTACCGCTTATTTCACGCTTTTTTGGTGTGTTTCAATGACAACGAACCCGATCCGAAGTTGGGTGAAGTTGAACAAGGAGATGAAATGGGATCAAGCAATCCAGTGGCGCTGGGCTTTCTTTGTGATAGTGATCAACGTTATGAACGGTTTCAAAGAGAATTCGATGAAGGGCAATTTTGCGAGTTTGAACAAGAGTAATGCTTCATCTAGATGCCATCTAGTATTCGCCACACGGATGATTTTGTTGTGTCTTGGTAAATTTACTACATTTTTCGGGCAATTCAAGCCAATTGTCTTTAAACTGCTTGAAATTCATAGGAATTCAATGGCTTTTTCAATTCAAACAGATTGAATTTGCTATATAATATCACCAACACATCGAATATGATCAAAATCTGCCAGATCTCCCATTCATTTCCAACCCAGTCATGTTTTTCGCCACGATCCTCCCTTATTATTACCAAAATCAGATTTTGCGTTTCAATACTAACTATAAGCTTATTTTCAGTAACGTGATCAATAAATAATATTAAAAATGTCCGACTCAGAACAACCAGCAGCAGCTTCAACTCAAGATGTTAAACCAGATGTCAAATCTGACACACATATCAACTTAAAAGTGTCAGATGGATCCTCTGAAATTTACTTCAAAATCAAAAGATCCACTCCATTAAGAAAGTTGATGGATGCTTTTTGTAAAAGACAAGGTAAAGATATTTCTTCCTTGAGATTTTTAGTTGATGGAGAAAGAGTTCAAAACGATGACACACCCGAAGGAGTAAGTAGTTTATTCTATTTTTTTTACTACCAACCATTTTTACTAACAAAAGCCCCTCATTATAGTTGGATTTGGAAGATGGAGATGTTATTGAAGCCCATAGAGAACAAATCGGTGGTTCATATTGAATTGTTTTATATCTAAAAATGTATACTAATACTTTCTTCTTCTTCGTCCATTTGTTGTGTTAAAATCTTTTGAACAAGATTTGATTCTATCGAGATTATCTCTTTGTAGAGTTTGAAACAAGTAGAATGAGTTTAGTTTGATGTTGTATTTTGAAACTATGATTAAACTCTCTTGAAACCAGGTGGAGTTTTTATAGATATGAGAGTTACCACGAGCTTTAAATCCGTTTCACGACAGCAGCAAGCACTTAACTGTTCCGTTTCAGCTTTAACCGAATGCTCTCTCAGCTGTTTCATTACAATGGGAGCATCTTGGGTAGTGGCCATATAAAAACCTTCTCAGCCCATTTATCACTGTAACATCTCCAATCCCAGTACCAAAAGCATGAGCAAAGAAATCGGCATAACAGTTTTTGAAGACCCAACAACAACAACTATTCTCACAACTGTGACTTTTTACACCACCTTAGACAGCATAGGTTCATCACTTTCCAGAGCAACTTCTGAAGCTTATGTTGCTCTTGTGGATGTTCAAAAAAGATCCTCAGGTTTTGACTTCGTCCATACTTCGAACGGCAGTTTTACTTCTTCGACAGGTTTGATTTGTGCAGTGGCCATCCCCATTGCAATTGTAGTGATCAGTGCAATTGGCCTTGGAATATGGTTATTCAGACGGACTCAAAAGGAAAAGGTCTTGGAGCAGTATGCTGGATATAAGGACCAATTTGAAACTGGCTGTCATCTCAGCACAACTGCAGACGAATACGCATATGAACTTAAGAAGCAAGTGGAGCTTAATACTAGCTGGACTTCCAAAGTTGCCAATCGAGCTAGTCAACTTTTTGGTGGGTATCGTGAAACCGTTAATGACAACTTCTTCTCTCGCACCGATTCTCTGGAAACTGATGAACTGAGTTTGAGCACCGGAGACAGAACAGTTGAAAGCTTCTTACCATTGAAGAAAATGAATTTGACTCTGAGACTGGAGAAGAAGAGAAACCAATTGGACGTGACTTCACCAAAATCATTGAAAGCACTGGAATATTTGAGAAGACATAGCGAACTCACCAAGCAGTCTGTTGTTGTAAAAATATGAGTGCATGTTGAGAAGGTTGAGGTTTTTCAGTAAGTCTTGTTTCAATGGAAAGTTGCTATATTGATAAGCAAGTTGCATGTGATTGAGGTGTAGTTAATACAAATTTGACATACTCTGGTTTGTCCCATATTGGACTATAAGTTCTCTTAGAGAAACAGATTCATTTGACATAGCGCATGGAAATTGTCAAAAACTGTGCCTCTTGTTCAGTTTCCCTGCCAATAAACTAGAGATAACCGTTAATCTGAAGTTTTGCACAAATTTCAAGAATCATATTGCCAGCATTATCTACCAATTGCAATGACCTTGTAATGTAGATAATGAAATCAGTTAAGTGGAAGTTTGAGAACCGATCTTGATCTGCCTCTCCGGAATCAGGATTTTGTATAAGAAATAATACTCAGATAAGATCAATGTTCTTGGTAACCTTAGCGAGTTCATAGAGATTATTGGATAGTGCCATTTTTTAGTGAATTCGCATGATTTACTAATCGTTAAGAATTACCGAGAACTCAAAGATACCTATGAGGGGCTAAGTCCAATCCAATCCGCGCAATATACAGTCAGTCTTATATTCGTGGCACCGCAGTACATAGATGATAAGCGTCGCTCCATTGTATCTCTATGTCTCTATGTCTCCACAGATAATACCAGAAACACCCCCTTCTACATTTGAACCAAGAAAGTCAAATTGACAAAAAAGGAAAGAGAAAAGAGAAAAAAAAGCCCAGAAAAAAAGTGGTTACCCCTAAAAAATACTTCAGTTAAAGTTGAGAAACAGCGACGATGATGACCGCTAAGTTAATGAACAAGCGATTATCGATGAATCAGTCTTGATTAAAAGATAAGATAAGATGCACGGGGGAGTGAATGATAGTGTCAGCGGGGATTGATGATTCAGATGGTTGCGACTCACGATTTCTTGCGGTTGGATCAATTGTAACTGGTCTAGAGACCCTAGAATAGCAATTCTTTCAGTGTCAGAAAACAGGAAGGCACCTTAGGTGACTGGAATCTTACTGGTTTTTTTGCTTAGATTTTTAGAGAGTGAGCAATTAAAATTTACAGAACGGAAAAAAAAATAATGAGGTAGAAATAAAAAAAAATAAAAAAAAACGAAATAAAAAAAAAAAAAATAAAAAAAAAATAAAAAAAAAATAAAAAAAAAGAAACTTTAATATTAGAATGCCTTATTTCTTTTTTTTTTCTGCTGCAACAGCAGACATCTTACGTAAATCAATAGCATAATGCCATCTGAAATGCCTGTTTTAAGAGAATAAGTAAAGATTCGGGCGGCATAGACCGAGGAATCACGCTCTACATTTAAGATTTCTACACACCGGGAGTCATCACAGCACTCCTCCTTCACACATCCAACCTGATCTCCATTTCATGATCTACACTTCATCCATCTATTCTTTCATATAGCAAGTACCCTTAGCTGCTTGGAAGCATTTTTTTCCTTCTTTTACCCCTTAGTACTTTCGCTTCCTTTTTCTCTCTGCTTTTTTTTCGTTTGACAGCCTCTCATCATCAGTAAAATAGGGAAAAAAAAAAAGAAAAGATGATGGCTAGTGGGTTTTTAGTATTTCTTTTTATGCACAAACCTTTGATCAGGCTTTCAATGTTATTGGCAGTAAAAAATTTTCTTTTCCTGAATTCGAGTCATCCTATTTATAAAGAGATAAGCAGACGGACTTTTAATCTTGAATTTTGAATTCCCATTCATCTTCAGGGTTCACCATCATCATCATCATCATCATCAAGAAGAGATAATGTCAGAATACGCTTCTAACACTGACATTGAAAAAGATGCCTACAAGGCAACTTCAAAAGATGACTTCACCAGTGAATATGGAGGCATCCCAGAAGCTTACTCCGAACAAAATTCAGACTCTCAATTTGGAGAAGTCAAAGAAGCTAGAGTCAAGAGAGAATTGAAACCACGTCAAGTGTCGATGATCGCCTTGGGTGGTACAATTGGTACGGGTCTTTTCATCGGTATTGGCACTCCATTATCCAATGGTCCTGTCACTGCTTTGATTCTGTATCTTTTCATGGGTACTTTAGTATATTTCTTGACACAAAGTTTGGCTGAAATTCTGACTTTCCTCCCAATCACTGGTTCTTTTCTGCAATTTGCAACCAGATTCTTAAGTCCTGCTTTAGGTGCCGCTAACGGATGGCTTTATTGGTTCAGTTGGGTCATTACCTTCCTGATCGAATTGTCCGTCGTTGGTCAAATCATCCAGTATTGGACAATGGCCGTCCCATTGGGTGCCTGGATCGCCATCTTTTACGTCATTTTGACTCTGCTGAATTTCTTCCCTGTCAAATTCTACGGAGAAATCGAGTTTTGGATCGCCAGTATTAAAGTGATTCTGATCATGGGCTTCATCATCTATGCCTTGTGTATGGTGTGTGGAGCCGGTGAAACGGGTCCTGTCGGGTTCCGTTATTGGAGACATCCTGGACCAATGGGTCCTGGAGCGGGCTTGGTTTCGAACCTCAACACCGATAAATTTTTAGGCTGGATCAACTGTTTGATCAACGCTGCTTTCACGTACCAAGGTTGTGAATTGATCGGAATAACTGCCGGTGAGACTCTGAACCCACACAAGTCCGTTCCTCGTGCCGTTAACAAGGTTATTTTCAGAATTGCCTTGTTCTACATTGGTTCTCTCTTCTTCATCGGCTTATTGGTGCCATTCAACGACCCTAAATTGAGCTCCGATGACTCGTACATCGCCTCTTCTCCATTTTTGATTGCCATCCAAAACTCCGGAACTAAAGTCTTGCCAGACATTTTCAATGCTGTCATTCTCTGTACCATCATTTCGCTGGGTAACTCCAACGTCTACATCAGTTCAAGAACCGTCTACGCTTTGGCAGAGAGTGGGGTAGCCCCTAAATTTTTCCTCAGAACTTCAAAGAGGGGTGTTCCATATGTAGCTGTTGCATTCAGTTCCTTGTTCGGATTGCTTCTGTTCATGGTGTTGTCCGACAGCGGAGAGAACGTGTTCAACTGGTTCGTCAACATCACAACAGTGGCCGGCTTGGTCACATGGCTGTTCATCTGTATATGCCATATCAGATTTGTACAAGTCTTGGGCAGTAGAGGCATCTCACGTGACGACTTACCTTTCAAGCTGAAGTTGTACCCATGGGGTGCCTATTATCTGGCTTTCTTCATCATTTTGATCACTTTCATCCAAGGTTACTCTGTATTCTTTGATTTCAATGCCCAGGACTTCTTCATTAATTATATCTCCTTGATATTGTTCTTTATCTTGTGGATTGGATTCCAGATCTATTTCAGAGGTCCTTTGTTCCTCAAGAAACAAGATGTCGATATCGACACCGGTAGAAGAGAGATCGATGCTATCGTTTGGGAAGAAAATCCTCCTAAGAATATTTGGGAGAAGTTTTGGAATGTGGTTGCTTGAAAAGGTTTCAGGTGATTGCGAACCCTGCTTTTCCAGAAGAATTCTAGTGAAATAGCAAAGAGCCTTTTGAAGTATGCTCGATCCAGATCGCCTCAGTTCCGAAGACGGCTCTTAGTTCCGTAGTGTGCGGTTTTCCACTGGGTGTTTTTTTGTATGTGTGTTTTTTGAAAGTTGCATGTGCATTTTGTTAGTACCTTCCCCTAGTTATATTTGAGATTTAACGATATTACTGTTCGTTTGTGTTGTGTTGCATCGATTTCTCCTTTTTGTATGGTTTAGCTATTTATTTACTCATTTGTGTTCTATAGTTTTGTTTAATGTATTTTTTTCATATTGTTAGTTGGGCAGTAGATTGCGGAAGGGCATTACAAAATCTGTAGGCGTGGGATGAAAGAAGGAGACCAGTAGTCGAAGTAGGATTATAGTAATCTTGTGGAAATGCGTTAGCTGAGTCCAAATTTTACTATGTTCACGGGAGAGATGGGTAAAAAATAAACCAAGGTTGATGCAGTTCCGAGACTGCGATTTGTAGTTTAAAACACTATGTAGAAGGTCAATTATACACCTGTTCATGCTAATTCAATAATCATCCGTTTTCCTTTTTTCCAATGCCCAAATTTCAGTCACTGCTCACTAGTTTCGGCTTCTTGAAGACGTTATCCCACTACTAGTTTCCATTTTTTCGGATTTAGGTTCTCTATTAAGTTAGAAAGATCTCAGTGAGACGGTTGCGCTCAAGCTTTGGGTACTTCTAAAATTAACCTTACAAAATGGCAAAAGCCGAAAAAAATTTTCCTTTTCCTTTTCCTTATGAAGTGATTTCCATTGAACGCACACAACAACTGATCATGCTTTCAATGAACCCACTGGAAAGATGGCACTGCTACTTTGCCTTCCAAGAGAGCCTAGTATCGTTGTCACAAGTCCAAACTATTAGTAAGCATCTCATCAAGATGGCTTGACAAATCACTCTTCATTTCAAGCCACTTTTGATAAGCCGAGATAATTGAATTTGGAATCCCGGAATTGCGCACCTTTCGCCACCAAATTGCCCGTGACAACGCACTAAGCCCTGGAATTTATATTTGATTTCAAACACCGGAATGAAATCCCGTCATGCAATAAGTGAAAAAAATGGCTTTAAATTTTTTTGTCTAAGCTTACTTTGAGATTATAAAAGAAAATGAAATCCCGTTTTCAAATGCCAGAGATTCAGTCAAAGAATAAGAGAACCATCATAAACATTATGACGGAATCATCAATTAACATCGAAGAATACAGCGACGATCAACTCCGTCAGTTGTTGAAGTTGACCAAGCAAGTTTTGAAGGCAAGAAAGAGCTCAACAGCCTCTGCCAACGAGGCCAGTGACCCATTGCCAGGGGAAGAGAACACGGCTAATGAGAAAAAGAGATCCGAAGATGTGAAAAAAGAGAAAAAAGAAAGTTCGAGTGCCAAGAGACATGGTCGTTCGAGACATTCACATGGCCATTCACACGGTCACCCACCTCCTCCTCCACCTCCACCACATTTTGGTGCCTCCTCGCACTACCACCAACCTCATTTCCACCACCGTCACAGTCACCATCTGCCACCTCCACCTCCACCTCCAGGGCCACACCCAGGATTCGGAGACTACTCAAGAATGGGCTTTGGAATGAGAGGAGCACCATCTCCACCACCTCCTCCACCTGAATTCGGCGAACACTTCCGCCAAGGAAGAAGCCACGGTCACGGCGGTGGTCACGTGCATGTCCATGTCCACGGCCATGGTCCAAGTCACGGACACAGGCACAGACATGGACATCACCATGCGAGGGAATTTGGGTTTGGTGGACCAGGAGCCCACCATTTTGGAGGACACCACGACTTTTCCGCTCCGCCTCCACCTCCCCCACCTCCACAACACTTCGGATACGAACATGGACATGGTCACAAGTTCGCAGCCAGTCCATTCCACCACCACTCTTCGTTCGACTGCCCTCCACCTCCACCACCACCTCAAACCCCTGACCATTTCTTCACTCACAACAGATTCCCATCTTTCGACAATTACGGATGCTCGTGTCGTCACTGCGAAGACGATGATTCCGCAGACAGTTTGAGATCTTTTTCTGAAGTTGAGACAGACTCGGAAACGGGATCCGAGTCTGAATCCGAATACGATGAGATTGATCTGGCTCAAGAAGGCGTCATCTCAGAGGAGAAATAAGGTTTTGGGTCATCGAGAGGTTTCTTTAGGATTATTATGGGTTTGGTGTGAGTTTTTTATAATTCAAATTCTTTTTAATTTAGGATTTGGGTTTAGTTGAGTTTGTTTTGAGATTTTATTTTTTGATTTTGATTTTGATTTTGATTTTGATTTTGATCTTATGATTTTATTTGATCAACTTGATTGTAATTTGATATTATTTGATTGTAATTTGATTGTAATTTGATTGTAATTTGATATTATTTGATACTATTCGATTTTATTTCATTTTAGTTCGAGTCTGAGCTCCACCTTGATATGAGTTGATTATTTGGTAGTTAATTTGAGTAGTAGTTGACCATAATTAGTGTAATTGATTTTAACAAGTGGTTGATTTAAGTCACTATTGATTTGATTTATTCATTTAAACCCGTAATTTTAGATAGTAATTAATTTAATTAGTAGTGGAGTTTAATTAGTGCTTGATTCAATTAGTTGGTTTATTTTTTAGTTCATTTAAGTATTAGTTCATTAAATTATTAGTTCAATCAATTATTTGTTCACTCAATTATTGGTTCATTTACTCATTTATTATCCTTTTACTCAAATGTTGTCATTTTTGTTCCCTTCCCCTTTTTTTCCGTAGTCCACTTAAAATACCCCTGCAGATGGTTAGTCAATGTTTCATTGATGATTTGACTATTTTGCGTAGTATGTAGCCCCTAATGATTTGCCTATGTTTATCAAAATTGCTGCACTATTAGCCCCCTTCAAACACAGCTATATCACAGATCATAACTTGGTTTTTATTTTCCCAATAACAAATATTCCAGTTCGAAATCACAGCCCTCACATCGAAACCTAAGGACGGATCCCACTCGCTACAGTAAATTACTTCGCCCTATTATGTTCCAAATTTGAGTCAGACCTGCTTTTTCGAAATAGAAATATTACATCAGATCGTTCAGACACAATAGTCAAGTTTATGCCTCGTTTAAATCATATTTACCCCTTCAAGATTTACCAAGAGCTGTATAATAGGCCAGAAACCTCTGAATCCTTGTAGATTCACTCGTTCTTGTGAAAAACAAGAAAATACTGGGCATACACAAAAGGCACGAGTTGTAATATGGGGGCTATGTTGACAACAAAAGATGGGCTTTCGAGACATCCCGTCTTACAAAAAGCACAGATCATCTATAAGCTCGAGCATGTTGTGCTTGGCAGTGATGGTAGCTTGGACGTAGAATATCCAGATAGAGGCATTCCATTGTTAGTAAACAAGACGACAAAAATAATCAAAGGCAGCACAGAAATTTTTGTAAATAAGAAATTGTTTGTTTTTAAATATTGGCGAAATAGGGCAATTTACTTATTTTTTCTATTTCGTGTCGAGATTTATGTAGAATGGCTTAACAGGGATCACGTTGTTTGTTTACTTGGATAAGTTCAAATTTTTTGTGCTCGTCACACTTGCTGATTCCCAACTTGGCACTCTTGTTATTGTTCAAATCCAAAGACACAAGAAAACAAGGGAAGAGAGAAGGGCAAAAAGACCTCGAAAAAAAAAACACATTTCGCAGGGTGACTTCGTCGAAAAAAAAAAGGGCTAAATTTAATGATGCGTTTTTTGCTTACATTAAATACTCGTAATATGAAGTCATAGGCCTGTATAAATGTGCATAACGAACCAGATTTGTATCTGTAAACTTACATAATTGTACACCAATAAAAAGAGTGTCGCTGCTCAAGCTTATATATAAACAAGAGGTAAAGGCACGGTAAATTTGTTCAGCAAATTGCGACATATAGCAAGCTCAGCAATTTCATCAAGCCAGATCTGTTCGTATATATTCCTTCATTTCCCACCATTCCTTCCTTCATTTGACCTTTTCTACCAATCCGCTCATTCATTGACCTTTCCCCCCACCTTCATTTTTGCCTCAATTTCTCCCTTTGTTTCCCGCTTTGCATGAGCCCAATTGGCAGAAAAAACCAAGAATTCCTCCAAAGCGCTCAGGGAAAAGAGAAAAATCATAACAAAAAAATATACACACTCAAAATAAAAAGCAAAATTGAAATCTGAGGAAGAAAAAATAGTAAAAATTGACCTTTTTAAAAATTGATCCTTCTGATCCTTTTTTTTTTTTTTATTTAACTCCCACTTTCATACTTTTGGATCCAATAATAGAATTGTTTATATCGACAATCTGGAAAACCACCGAATACTCATACTAGTTCAACCACTCCAACGCATACAAGTCGATCCTCACTATCACATTCACTCATTTATAACGCCATTTTCGTGCTTTCCGCTATTTTCAGTACCACCGCCTTACTACTAGCCGCCGCCCTTTTATGGCCCTGATTAGTTCAAAACTTACAAATAACTATGAAACGAATTTTTTCAGGAGACAGTCCCGGATCCACTCCATCCACATTGAATAGCAACAACGGCAGGTTCGCGTCCTTGTCCTCGTCCTCGCAACCCACCGCAGAATTCAATGTTAGCCCAGAATTATCCCCCATCGTCACCTTGATGGCCGCCCACACTCACCGCCGCTACTTCGAAGGCATCTTCATGCTTTTGAACGACTTGACCGCAGACGGCAAGCCCGGAGACCGCAAATGGGAAGAGGTGTACGGTGTACTAACGGGTACGCAGCTCGCCGTGTGGGACGCCAACAAGTTGTCGAAATACCGCGACAACCCCGAGAAATTGATCACCCATTCCTCGAAACCAACCTACATCAACTTCACCGACTCCTCATTTAAGCTGGTGGACAAGTTGCCCTCCGCCAACGGCGACCTAACGAACGTGATTGTTGTCTCCACCACTTTGAAAAACAGATATCTCTTGCAGTACTCATCGAAGGAGAACTTCCAGAAGTGGAACGCGGCCTTTAGACTCGCAACCTTCGAGTACACCTCGTTGCAAGAGGCATATACCGGGCTGCTTTTGTCCGCAAGGGGCTCGCGACTCTCTGACATCCGTGTAATCTTAGCAGAGACCAAGTACGAGCACGAAGACTGGGTCAGCGTGCGTTTTGGGTCCGGAATGCCGTGGAAAAGATGTTATCTGGTGATCGAGCCCTCTCCAAAGAAGTCCAAGAAGAAGTTCTACCCGGGGAAGTTGGTCTTTTACGAGAATGAGAAGAAGAACAAGAAGACCGCGATGGCCAGCATCACGCTGCTGACGTGCTGCTATGCCATTTACCCGCAAACCCCGGAGTTGATCGACCACAGCACCTTGCTCAAGCTCGAAGGCACCATCCTGTTTCACAAAAACGACACCAAGAACCTGTCGGTGTTCTTGATGCCTGAGCAGCACTTCTCCGTGCCTGGTTTCGACACCATCATCCGGTTCTTGATCCCCACCTTGGACGCATTCGGCCTCTACGGCAGACCCAAGAAGCTCAACGCCGACAAAACGGACCCGCAGTCGTTGCTTTTCGGCTTGCCGGTGCTCCCTCGCGTGCACTACTTGGAACTCGACGACGTGGTCCAGCTTGCCAGCTTGCCCTCCTCGAACGCGATGTCTGTGGAGCAGTGGATTTCCGGCATCAAGGCCGTCCTCCAGCGCAAATTGAGCACTGGCTACACGGGCTGTGGCTCCTCCAAGGGCCTTGACGGGGCTATCAAACTGGTCTCGCCAACGTCCATGAGTGACGAGTACTCGCGGCCCTCAACGATGAGACAGCTGTCTCCTTTGACCCCGTCGTTCTTGCCTGTGTCAGGCTTTGAGAACAACTCCAACAGCGGCCCTACCAACTCGTCCAGGTCGTCGTTGGCCTCCTCGGCGGGTGCCAACAACGACGACCGCGACAGAAACTCCAACTCCAACTTATTGACCGAGATCTACAACAAGTACTCGCAGCTTGAGGCGCCGACCAACCGCAGATTGGAGAACAACTTGAGCGACTTGAGTCTTGGCAGCGGCAGAAGCAAGCTCAGCGACGACGACTTGCCCGAGCGGTCGACGCACGGTGCCCCTTCTAAAAACATCTTCGATCCCGCCTTTGGCGACTCTGGTTTCGACAGTCCCGGTTACCCTCTGGGGAAGTTATCGGAGTCGTTGGACTTCCAGCCGGTGCCACTGGTCGCTGTCACCGCCTCGAGTCCCGTAGTGGAGGCTTCCTCCACAGGGAGACATCTGCCTCCTCAACGGGACTACGCTGCGGACCAGCAGCAGCGAGTCTTGTCGCCGTACTCTGAATTCCACCAGCAGGTCAACCATGCGATCGGCGTGCCAAAACCGAAACTGGCGCCTTTGCCGAAGACTCCGAACTACGAAACCGCCTCGAAGCTGTTGCCGACGCCGCCAGCAGACCAAGGTGCGATGGCTGTTCCCAGAACCAGGAACGGGCATGGTGCTGAGCAGTCGCGGCCGTTTGACCAGCGGGCGCCTAACCACAACATAGTCGCTCAGAGACCACAACAGGCTGGTTTGCAACAAGCACCAATCCGCAATTTGACCCCAACCAACGCCTCGTATGGATCGCTGCCGCAGTCCAATCCGTATTTGCCTCAGCAACCGGCCTATTCAAACACGCAAAGAGCCTCGCCGCTGCAAGAGACCTTTGGAATGACCGGGAACCCCTACCTTCCAGCGTCGTCGGCTCTGCCATCGCAAGGCCACCCTCAAGGCCACCCTCAAGGCCACCCTCAGGGACCAAGGCCAATGCAACAACGGTCACAACTGCCGCAACTGCCACCTCAACAAAGGCCCCAACAACAACTGCCTCCACAGCAAAGGCCTCAGCAACAACAGAGGCCCCCACAACATCAACAATACAAGCAACAGTATCCACAACAGCAGCAGTACGCTCCACAACAGTACCCTCCACAACAACAACATCTTCCGCAACAACAATATCCTGCACAGCAACAATATCCTCAACAGCAACAATATCATCCACAACAGCAGTATCCTCAACAGCAACAATATCATCCACAACAACAACTGCAACTGCCTTACCCTCAACAACCGCAACTGCCTTACCCTCAACAACAGCCATCTCAGCAACGGTTAAGAAAAGCTCCTCCTCCGCATCAGGGCCAACATCCTGCTTACCCTACGACAAACCCGTATTCTGCCTCCAATCAGTATATTTAATGACATTGCTTTGCCTTAGTTAAACTGTATTATCTACAACTTGTTGATTTTCCTTCTTTTTTTTGATTTGTTTCTTCAAATGGTGTGTTCTCTTATCTTTAGTCTATTCTTTTCAAAGGACTTCTCCGCTCATTTCTTCCCTAGGAGTTTTGAATTATTTTATATGGTTTGTTTTACTTGTGCTTCTTTTTATGTATTGAAAAGTATTGGTCTTTATTTTGCACTGATTAACTAAGGTGTCGTCAAAAAGTATTTTGTTTCGACTTATGCGCCAAACACATCATTGATATCCGTATGTCTACCGCATTACACTCTCTACTCACACAGAACGCTGCATGGTCTAATTTGCTAAATATCTCAAAATTTATTGAATAAAGGTTTCTGGAAAGCTAAATAAATATCACCAAATATAGTCGGAACAGACAGACGGGCAGAATAAGAACTTTCGCCAGAGGATCCTGCCCCTGTTCATTCTTTCGAATTATTGGAAGACTCGATAACAGTGATCTCGTTGACTCTACTGATCTCCTTCTCCAACTCTGGGTGAGTCTCTGCTACTGCCAACACCAATTCTTCAGGAACACTGGTCAAGATTCCAGGTTCAAATGGTTTCATTCCCAATTTCTCGCATTCTGCTGGAGTGAAGGTGTTCAAGTAATCGTACTCATCTGTCTCACCGACACCGACAACTGGCCAGATCCGGCAGAAGGTGTAGTAAGATACGAAACTAAGTACAAATCCAACAATCCAGTTCATGTAATATACCTCCCTCCAACCAGAGGGAACATAGAGATCTTCATTGACCAGATTGACAAATCCAGGCAAAGACCACACAAAACCCAATACCCAAGCGACAATGGCTCTGAAGTTGAATTGGTAGCAATAATAGTAAATACTTTCTGGCTTCACCTCGTACAAATCGTGCAACTTGAGCTTTCTCTTTCTCACGATCCAGTAGTCACAGATGAGAATGGCAATCAACGGAGTCATGAAGACACTGAACGAGGACATTGCCTCAACGAACAGACTGGACAGATTGTAAATAAGCCATGGTTGCACACAGACAGATACAATAACGGTCACATAGGCACCTCTACGAATGTTAATAAACCGTGAAAACAACGAAGACAAGTCCATACCCCCACTCACGGCGGAGCCCGCAACATTGTAAAGCAACTGCGAGTACAGGAACGATGCTCCGGCAAAGAAGGCCCCTGCTCTGGCCTTTGGGGTGTAGTCCTGTTGCATCCAGAACATGATGATCTCATTAGGCATCCAGAACTCTTCGCCGTATTTGCCAAGCATGGCACTGGCCGAAATGGTACCCAAGAGAGGAATAACCAAACCGGCAATGTTGAAACTGATGTGCACGGACCATTGAGGACTGTGTCTTGAACGGGCGAATCTCGAGTAATCGTTTTGGTTGGCAATACCAGAGGCCATAGAACCGTAGAAAGACGAGATACCGTTAAGCCAGGCCCAAGCGATCTGCGCTTTTGACATGTCCATTTTGGAATGCATAAGAGGTCCATTCCCACCTTCCTCAACAACACACCAGATACTTATTCCCAAAGAGGCAAAGAATGTCACGGCAGATGCAAAGATAAGGTGTCTTCCTAATTTTTCCGGCTTGATCAATACCAAGATGAGACTGATCACCATATAAATGATGTAGCCCACCAATTGCTGTTGCGTCATATTCGCCGAAGCCGGGATATGGTTCGGCATATTGAGGTAGCTCTTGCTCCAAGAACTCAAGACACAATTGATACATAATGCACCAGTCCAGGAGTCTGAGGCAAACGAGACAATACTCAAGATGATTCTCACCAGCACAGTGATGTAAGAGCCGAACCTATTACCAAACACGACTCTTTGCGTCATGGCATACCCGATATGCCAATCAGCCCCGATCTGGCCGCAAATGACAGCCAAGATGGTGATAAGCAGATTCGAAATGATCATCACACCGATACAGTGGGGAATGTTCAACCCCAAGGATAACAATGACGACAGGGCAGTCCAACCGGCAAAACATAACCCAGACATGGTCCAAAGACCTGCATAGGATTGCCAGCCCCATAATCTTCTGGAAGGTGGCATGGGAACCAAGTCTCTGTTAGAGATACTGTTGGAGTCCTCCAACAAGATGATGTTGGACAACGGCTTCAAGAAAGATGCACGACTCATATTCTTACAGTACCTTTATAGTAGTAATATGTATTATGAAATAATCGAAGCTTACGTATTGAACAGATTTCAGAAACGACCAGACGTACAGTATTTATACGATTTCTACACGGAAGCGACCTACAGGCCTTATCCCCATTCAAAACAAAACAATGCAAATCATTTCAACTGAGAAAGCTTGTCTTTTAGGATAATGTTGATCTTTGAGGTCCAAATAATGGGACATCGAAAGAAAAAAGTTCAAAAAAAGGTGTAGGCAAACCTTAAATCTGAAACCTTAAATCTGATAAGCTTCGCCAGCTACTATCAGCTTATCTTATCTGCAGATAAAGTAAAAAAAAAGAAATAAAAAAAATACAAGGTGCAAAATAGGAATCAAAAGTGACAATATCCGGTGACATAAAAACGTTAGTGAGTGAGAGAGCCTTTAATACTCGTATAAGAGTTCTACTTTGACTAGTTAGTTGGAAATTTAACTAAGTGAAGTTTAACTAAGTAAATCAAGTTTACTAAGTAATATTATATTGTATTTTTGCATTCCCCGAATTTTTGATCTCAACACTTTGTCTTGCTTGCTGTATATTTTGTTCAAATTCCTCCTGCAGTTACGATTTTCCTGTTATCTTTTCAGCTGTATGGTCGTTTTCCCGCTCTTGCTATCAATGGATAGTTCGATAACAAGACCCTCAGGCTGATCCTCCTCAGTGGTGATCTTTTTTAGGAAAGTTATATTACGCCGCAATTTAAGCTTTTTTTCTGTTTTTGAAGTCGCAATATGGAAAAAGCCGCCGGATTTTCCTTTTTTCCCTGTCAAAGGGGAACAAAAGCACGATGTGCACTGGCTGCCAAAGCAGTTCATAAAAAATTATAATGGGGAATTGAATCTAAGGTAGGGACAAGATACAAGGAAAAAAATGGGAACTTGGGTTCTTAGATCCTTATAACTGCAACGAACCGGATCTCGCCTTGTCAAGAGTTTAGGGCACTCAAGTAAAATGACTCGTCGGTTATTTCTTTTTTCTGACTATTTCCGCTCAGTGGGTTATCTTCGACTTTGCAACATGTCTCATTTTCATGGATATCATTTATATGATAACAGCTATAGCTCATAGTGCATGTTTATCAACTCTCTCTTGCAACTGGAAACTCCGATAATCACAAAACCACAACGCGAATTCTATTTCAATACCTAAAAACTAACTTGCTATATGAACTCAAATCAAAAAAAATACAACATAGACGAGAGGAGCTGGGAGCGGAATTCGCCCCTCAAGTAGTCAAACTCTATTTCTCTTTGGAGTTATCATCGGAGTTTGAGTACTGGAGCTCTACTACTTCGTCTACCAGACTAATCTGCTTCACTAGCTCAGGATTACTCTCCATGGCAGCCAACTTCAATTCTTCAGGCTCACCTTTCAAGATCTCTGGAGAGAACGGAAGCATACCCAATTGCTCACACTCTTCTGGAGTGAAAGTGTTCAAGTAATCATACTCATCAGTTTCTCCGACACCGGCAACAGGCCATATTCTGCAAAATGCGTAATATAAGACAAAACTGATGACAAACCCGGTGATCCAGTTCAAGTCGTACATTCTAACCCAGCCAACTGGAAGAGTGATGGAAGTGTTGGCTGCTTGCAGAAGACCTGGGATTCCCCAAACGAAACCCAACGTCCAGGCAACAATGGCTCTGAAATTGACCTGGTGCCAGTAATGGTAAATGCTCTCTGGATTTCCGACATCGTACAAGTCATGTAACTTGACCTTTCTCTTTCTCACTATCCAATAGTCACAGATAAGAACAGCGATCAATGGAGTGATAAAGACACTAAAGGAGCCCATAACCGTTTGGAAAGCAGCAGAACTGGAGCTGTTACCCCCGTAGAACAACCAAGGTTGAACAACCCAGGAGAGGAGCAATGTCAAGAAGGCACCTCTTCTGATGTTGACGACACGAGGGAACAACGAGGCCAAGTCCATACCACCGGAGACACCGTTACCTGCAGCATTGTAAAGAATCTGCGAGTACAGGAAGGCAAGACCGGCAAAGAAAGCACCAGCTCTGGCCTTGGCAGTGTAGTTTTGTTGCATCCAGAACATGATGATTTGATTTGGCATCCAGAACTCTTCGCCGTACTTGCCCTCCATGGCACTAGCAGCGATAAGACCCATCACTGGGATCACCAATCCAAAGACATTGAAAGTGATGTGGATGGCAAATTGTGGACTGTGTCTGGAACGAGCGTACCTAGAGTAGTCATTCTGATTGGCTATACCTGAAGCCATGGAACCGTAGAAAGACGAGATACCATTGAGCCAGGCCCAACCGACACCGGAGCTGGAAAGTGCCATTTTCTCGTTTACAAGGGGACCGTTACCTCCGGCATCGGAGACGGCCCAGCTCACTATACCCAAAGAGACGAAGAAGGTTATGAAACCACAAGCAACAAGATGCTTACCCAATTTTTCAGGTTTGATGAAAAATAAGGCACCAGTAATCACCAAATAGATGACGAAACCGATCAACTCCTGTTGAGTCATGTTCACACTTGCTGGGAAACTATTGGACATGTTAAGGTAATTCTCACTCAACGCACTCAAGACACAGTTGACACACAAGGCACCTGACCAGGCGTTGGAAGCAAACGAGACAATACTCAAGATGATTCTCACTGACACTGTGACAACGGAACCCCAATGGTTACCGAACACCACTCTCTGTGTGATGGAGAAACCTATGTGCCAGTCCGCACCGATCTGTCCGCAGATAACGGCCAATGTGGTGATCAACAGATTCGAAACCACCATCACTCCGATACAGTTTGGAATATTCAATCCTAAAGACAATAACGAAGACAGGGCTGTCCACGCAGAGTAACACAACCCGTTCATGGTCCAAAGACCAGCATACGACTGCCATCCCCAAAGTCTTCTCGAAGGAGGCATCGGGATCAAATCTTGGTTCACGGCGTGGTCAGCATGTTCTAACAATACCAGGTTGGCAATAGGTGCCAAGATGCTTCGACTCATTATTATAAATGTGTCTTTAGTTCTTTGGCTTTATGTTTTTTTTTGGTTTTTAAGCTTATCTATACAGTAAGAAGAGAAGAAAACTCTACTCAAGGGAAGTTCCTCCATTATATACAGGAGCTACTGATAACAGGAGCCGCACAAATCACTTTTGTGAATAGAACTACATGTACACGATAAGAAGCTTATCATGCATGAAGAAATATCGAAAAGACAAAAGATTGTAGCGCATCGATACCACTCTTGCGTCGCTCCGGTGATTATGGATCAAGATTTTAATAGGTCACAATCACTCGCCAATAGGATGAGATTTCTAGTTAGTCATTTCAATCTAAGTCATCGCTAAAATTTTAGTCAAAACTCGACAAATCGGGACAAAGTTCCGTGTTTTTGGTCGATGCCTCTGCCCTACAAAGTCCAACGCTCGGGGCACAAAAAAATTAGAAGGTCAATCCATTTTTTTTTCAAGCTTTTTTCATCGAGATCGAGCATAGTTAAATCCACTTGAAGCTTCTTTTCAATGCCTTCAAGGACAATATCGGACAAAAAAAAAGTGGCAAGGCAGTTTCGTAAGGCAAAAAAAAATTTGACTTTTATTTTTTTTTGCACAAGGGAAGGTCGAGCCCAGTAGAACTTAATGGATGCAAAAGCAGTGCATGTAGTTAAGGAACAAGGGAGATACTGAGATATTCAACTAGGCAGACTAGTTTCGAAAATAGTTGTAGGTATAGAGATAGCGAGAAGGATCGCTAAGACGAGTAAAGTTCGGTATAGATGGTTAGATTAAGACCCTCATTTTGAAAGACAAGACAAGTGATAAGATAGAGGCGCTGTCAAGATAAGAACCTGAGTAAGGTAGACACAGTATGAGTAGACAAAGATTCGTCTGATAGGTGCGTCAATAAGATGCTAGGTGAAGGTAGAAGCAGTAAGTGAACAACCTGCAGTAACAAGAAAATATACAACAGAATAAAAGATAAAAGTTTAAAAGATAAAAGAGTAATGGATTTCAGTATCCTCCTTACCTCGATCTTATCCCACGATATAACTAAAACGAATCTGTGTATAGTTTATATGTTGTATATTATTATATAGTGAATGTCTGAAAAAGGAAAAAAAACGTATATAATGTATAAATGTAAAATAAAAATGTTTTATATGTGGGATTTTTTTTTCAGGTTTTCTTTGGCACTTCAATGTCAGTGGATTTTTAGCAATTTTTGACACAATGATGAATTTTATAAAATTTCCACTCCACTTCCTTAATCATCAAGGGTAATAATGTATGTATGAAGACATTTCAATCTAAGCAACTAGTATGGATTGCAACTGATTTGGATTTGAAAGAATTGAAAAAAAAAAGGTAAAAACAGAATAACAGCAACAACATCATCTTAATCGTGTGCAAATTTCTAACATCATTGCACCACTATTGGGTGTATATAATTTATAAAAAAGGTCAGTCTCTTTCGTAATATCACAGTAAAATCAATAAATCGTTTCAGCCGTTAAACATAGCAAGCGTAAGCAGTAATAAATATGAACTAAGCAGGTGGTCTATTCAAAGTAGCGAGAAGCAAAAGTATGAATAATCAATGAAATTGGTTTTGGAAAAACTGCTGTTGGGCAGCAGGTGAGTCAACACTAGTCCCGGACGGCTCAAAGTAACCGAATTGTGAATTTGATTGATTGTAGCCGTTCCCATTGCCACTTCCATGAGGTACTCCGTTATTCCTATTATAGGGATTGCCAGAATTCGAGAATGAAAATGATTTATGAGATCTGTTAGTGGCAGTTGAGTTGAAATTAGTGCCTGGAGTAATAGTAGCAGCATTGTTGTTTGTGTTACCATTAAGATTTGCATTAGTACCTTCACTGATTGAATGCTTTTCAATCTCATGGTAGACACCATTCCATTTCTCATCGTTCGACAAATCATTTTCGAAATCTTTGATTAACTTCATAAAAATCTCACCATGGAATTTCTCCAGTTTCAAATGACTCAAATCATTGATTGAAGACAACTCTCTTGGCAAACTCAATAAAGAAATCAAATCATTGATATGTTGAACATGGTTGAAGTTCTCAAATATGTAAGGAGCATCATTATCATGGGGTAAAATGGCACATAACCAGATTCTCGTCTTGTAGATTTTGAATAGTTCCTTAATCAAGCCTCTGAAATCCAATCTCTTGTTACAGTAGTAGTAGATTATGATTTTCTTCTTGTCGAACTGGAATTCAACATTTCTGATAATCAACTTCAAATTCAAATTCAAGATGTAGTTGAGACACAATTTCAATGTCATCAATTCATCATTGAATTTGAGATACAATTGATTGATCTCAAAAGGCTTTACAAATCTTAAAATTTGCTTATTAGGCAAAGTGATGAAATTTTCATCCTCATTGATAAGTTGCTGGTGTTGGTTATGGTTAGATGTATTATTAGAGTTGTGATTACCGTTACTGTTGCCATTGCCATGTCCATTACCTTGACTCTGAGAATTACCGTTCACTTGGAGATTATTGATAATTGGCTCTTGTCCAAAAGTCAAGGACTTCAAGTGAAGCTTCTTCTTCAAATAATTGAACAAAATAGCAAAGTTCAACGAAATCAATGGTTCCAAAACCAATACCAAATCTTTCCCACGGTCTCCTTCTATAATAATCAAGTCATTTTTCAGTAATTTCAAATTCGAGTTCTTCGCAATGGAGATCAAATCCACTTTGTTGTTCTTGTTCAAGATCAAAGTGTAGTTTTTAGTTTGGAATTTCAAATCTTCGTTTTTGAACTTGAGATATTTCAAGATTTTCGACACTCTTTGGTTGACTAGAGATGGATTTTCTGTGAAATTGACAAGCTGCGACAATTTATCGACAATAGCTTGCGATAACTGCAAGTCACCAAAATAATTGATGGTGGAGTGATATTGCTGCTGTAATTCCTTTGAAGTGATGATGAAGTTGTCTTGTAATAGAAGGCCATTATCTAAGTGGATTAAATTGTTGGGGTTGGTCGAGAGAGGTTCGATATTGCGAGGATTTGGAGGGAAACCATGATTTTGAACCTGGCCTTGTGCTTGTGGCTGTGGTTGTGGTTGGACTTGAGCCTGAGCCTGAGCCTGAGCCTGAGCCTGTTGATCAAAACCAATTGACTTATTGATGTTCAACTCTCTATTATAAAATTCGGCAGTATAACTTGGTCTTCTCGATGATATGTTGGAGATGCCACCTTGCAACTCCAAAGGCAACTGGAAACTGTTGCTGCTTTTAGAGCTGAATGGATCGAAATGTTGTGATTGTGGCTGGTTGTTGAACAGGAATTGTGACTGCTGCTGTTGATGTGGTTGTTGTCCACTTGGGAAGAATAACGACGAATTGCCGTTGATACTGGCGTCCAAATTACCGTTTGAATTGGCCAATCCAAATGGGTCGAATGTGGATGTGCTTATTGACAGGTGTCTCGTTTGTGAAAAGGGAATGTCATTATGGTAATGCAGAGGCTGCGACTGCTGCTGCTGCAATGCTGATGATGATGGAAAAAACGATTTAGGAACAAATGATGGGGATGTCCCGGCGTTGCCGTTGCCGTTGCCATTGCTCGAGGAAGTCGTAGGTGACAAAGGGTTATCGGAAAGCGTATTCAATTTCTGAAATAACTGTGTGTTGAATATATCTTGATTCATGGTGCTGGGTGTCGTTTCGATATATATAAGTTTTGTTACCCCACTTCAGTAGTTGGAAAGCCTGGTCTTGTTGGTCGGGACAAAATATACACGAAATTCACAAAACTAGAGACACTTTGAAACTCTTTATATATACTGGTGACTGTTGCCTTCCTTGGATCTTGGTGGTTGTTCTGAAATACTTGCTTTAAAAGGAAAATTTTTTTTCTCGTTCTCTCGAATGCCTTCGGGGTTTTTTGCTGCACTTTGAAGGAGGAAGAAAAAATGTTTTGTGGAGAAAGGAAAAATAAATTAACTCTCTCTTTTTTTGTCGGAAGGTTTTTTTCTGTTAGTTGGATGGGAACTTTCAATGGACGTTTGTTTGTCTTTGGAAGATTGGAAGGATATAAAACTGGATAGATTGGCGAATAACTCAAATGGGTTTTTAGATGGATTCCAGCAGATGTATGTGTATGTGTATGTGTGAATGTATGTTTAAATATATATATGTGTGTATGCAGATATATATATATCTGTGATCTTGACTTTATATCTATAATTAGCTTCAACAATGACTCTTTGCAAATAATGACTACAGTTTAGCTGCTTGATATCTCGGAACTATGTAATTTATCTTCTTTATATATTATTGCTTCAACAATAATTCACCTCTTTTTTATATTCCAACTCTATCTCACAATTTATATCCAATTTTTTTTTCGAAAATAGAAAGAGTAAGGTCAACTTTTGTGGGGAATTTTAGTTTTCGAGAACCAAAAAAAAAAAATACAATAACCACACGCAAGTGCTAAGAAAAAGACTTGGAGTGAGAAAATAAAATTTGAGCTGCGTCTTTTCTGCTCTTTGATTGCCTTATATTCTGATCAGGACTGGCAAGCTCTAGCACTACAAACTTTTGAAGAATACGACAAATTAACATACCATTCAATCACATCATCACGATACACTTATTTCTCGTCCGGCCTTATATATCTTAAATTCACACAAAGAAAGCAAGAGGCCAGAAAAAACATACCAAAAAAAATTAGAGCGGAATAGAAGAAGTGACAAAAAAATAACATGACCTACATACATTGAAGTCAATTACCAATTTTCTGTTTTTTTCTGATTTCCCTTCCGTTTTACTTTTTCTCTACTGTAAGATGTGCAGGGTTCTGCATTTTTCTTTCGATGTCGGATATCAATAATCATTCGCATTGATCGTCACGGGCACCCGTATATCTTCCAAGTCAATGCCTCACACTGTGAATAATCATGAACTTCGGTGGCTTGATGACTGCAAAAAAACTGATTTACAGAATTCGCAATCTTGTAATTGAGATCGATTCTTTCAATGAATGACCTCCACTTTTGAACTTTGAGAAAATCAATTTCTTATTTTTAATCAAACTAGTACTGCTGATATATCAGTTTTACTCGTAATTTGAATTTCTCTGGCATATCGTATATGTAGTCACTTACAGGAAACGAAAACTCCCCTGTTCATATGACTTACTAAAATGTGCCATCCAGCACCGCGTAGTCATCGACGACCTAAATCAGAAACCCCATGAAGAGTCATGCATGTATGTTACTTCACGATGATGTCACAGTCAATTTTTTGCTGCTTTTCTTGTGTTTTTTGTGTTTTTTTTTTTTTTTCTAATTTTTTGATTTCTTCTTTCGGAGATCCAAAATTGTGTGCTCTTGGAACTTTTCAATTAGCTTCAACCGTATTTACGTGGGGTAGTGACAGTAACTGAACATCTGCAAGTACAATGTAACATTACCTTAACGATGCAACTTGGACTACACTACTTCTTGTTTTTTTTTTTCTAAATTAAAATAATACTATTTCCAAAGCCTGTTGAAGAACCAAAACTATATATATATATATATGCAATTAAACACACATAAAAAAGCAAACACAAATGTAAAAATATTAATAAAAAAAGGGTGATATGATGGATCATAAAAATGATGATGGTGATGGTGGTGCTATAAGAAGAAAGAATGAATCACTCTCTTCTCAAAAAAACTCCAACACCGATATAAACAGTGTATATACTTTTCTTAACCCACGTTGTAATGACAAGAGTGAAAAATTACAATACAAAAAAAGGACGTAATAACAAAATGAATATCAGGGAATGAGTTGAAGCTTTCTCTAATACAAATTTCAATTTTTTTTTACTTTCTCAAGAAAGCGACTTGACTTAAAACTTCAAAGTCTTTGGTTGTTCCCAAGTGTTTTCTTGGTTGGTGAAGTGACCATAAGAAGCAGTCTTGAAGTAAATTGGTCTAGCCAAATCCAATTCCTTGACAATGACACCAGGTCTCAAATCAAAGTTTTGTCTGATGATCTTGACCAATTCTTCACTGGAGTATTTGGAAGTACCGTAGGTGTCAACGTGGATGGACAATGGTTCAGCGACACCAATGGCGTAGGAGAATTGGACCAAAGCTCTTCTGGCCAATTTGGCGTTGACCAAAGATTTGGCAACCCATCTGGCAGCGTAAGCGGCAGATCTGTCAACCTTGGAGAAATCTTTACCACTGAAAGCACCACCACCGTGAGCACCCCAACCACCGTAAGTGTCAACGATGATCTTTCTACCAGTGACACCGGCATCACCTTGAGGACCACCGATGACGAATCTACCAGAAGGTTGAATGTGGTAGGTGGTCTTGTCGTCCAACAAGTTAGCTGGGATGACCTTCTTGACAATCTTGGAGAGGATCTCAGATCTCAAGTCTTCAGTGGAGATCTCGTCAGCGTGTTGTGTGGAGATGACAATGGTGTCCACTCTCAATGGGATGACAGCACCGTTGTCGTTCTTGTACTCGATGGTGACTTGGGTCTTGGTGTCTGGTCTCAACCAAGCCAATTCACCAGATCTTCTAGCATCGGCCAAGGCAGCGTTCAATTTGTGGGCCAATAAGATGGTCAAAGGCAATTTTTCTTCGGTTTCATCGGTGGCGTAACCAAACATGATACCTTGGTCACCGGCACCCAATTCTTCCAAAGCCTTCTCGTAATGCAAACCTTGAGCAATATCTGGAGATTGTTGTTCAATGGCAACCAATACGTTACAGGTCTTGTAATCGAAACCCTTTTCACTGTTGTCGTAACCAATGTGCTTGATGGTGTCTCTAATGATCTTTTGGAAGTCCAATTGCAGCTTGGTGGTGATTTCACCGAAGACCATGATCATACCGGTCTTGGCAGCGGTTTCACAGGCAACCTTTGACAATGGATCGACGGCTAAACAAGCATCCAAGATGGCATCACTGACTTGATCACAGATCTTATCTGGGTGACCTTCTCCGACGGATTCAGAGGTGAATAAAAATGTTTCGGACATGGCTATTGGATTATCGAATATAAAGTATAAATACCTGTTTGTTTCTTCAACTGAAAGAAAGCGAAAAAAGATGGATATCTAAATTATTTTATATGGCGATAGAAACAAAACAGTGTGAAAAAAAAAAGGAAAAGAAAAGAAGGAAAAAAAGATTTGAAAAATTTTTTGTTGAGATTTTTTTTTACAGCTTCTTATTGTATTTTGTATGTGATTTTTATTTTTATTTTCACACAGTTTTTTATAGAGCGAGATAAACTGAGGGAAGGGAGGTCGGGATACTGATCGGGCTACTGATCGGGCTACTGAATTTTGGGCATTAGTTGGAATTTTACGGTGCTATAACCTTACACACTTCAATAATCAATTGTCTCGCCCGTTCCTCTATCCCAATTCCTCAATTCCTCTTCTCCTTCTTGTTTCCTCCATCTCTTCACCACGTTAAATCCATTTTATATACGACGTAGAACCACATGCTTGATTATTTTTTCATGCATAAATTTTTTTTCCCCTATTATTCATTTTCACGTGACTCAAGTAACCGTTAATATTGATCAGGTCACGTGGGATTGTGTGCTATCCGACTTTTTCGCCTAACCAGAGTTAAAAAAATAAGAGCATGTGAGTATAAGTGCCGTGCTTTTATTATGAGCCAAGTCAAAAAAGGGGTCTTGAAGGCATTAACGATAATTATCTTTGTACACTGCAAGCTTTATTTCCCCTATTCAATTATATATTTATATTAAAATGAAAAAACACAATAACTAATCATCATTTGGTAGATTTCGATTTTGGCCTCTTCCAGAAATATTGCTTATGAGTCTTTCTACAACTTCTCAAACTGGAACTGGCTCCTTTCAAGTCATTGACTAAATTCTGTCTGTTCTTGTCATCATCCATCTCAACCTGGTAGTAATATTCTTCCTCCAATGGCTTCCCGGCAGCATCCTTACCAACTCTGTATATCACTCCCACACATTTGATTTGTTTGATCAAAATCAATTGCAAGTCCAGTTTGCTCAATTTGAGAATCTTGTTTGAGATTTTTTGTAACGCAGATATTGGGGTGGAAGATAATCTGGAGAAGGCCAAATGGTTGACCAAGACGTTTTCGATATCTTGCAAATCTTCAATTTGTTCCAATCTTTGTTTCACTTCTTCATCGCTGATGTCTTTGTACAATTCTTTACTCTCTTCGGTGTTGGCTTTCTTTTGTTTCTTGGACCCTTGAGTGGTGTTTGGCCCGTTAGAGTCTTCTGCCACTGGAGTCTTGCTTCTTTGTCTTTTTTCAGGTTTCTTGAAAGAAACGTTCGAAGATTCAGGTTTTTCTGATTTCAGTGGATTTGTGGTGGCACTTGCAATGGATGATGTGATGACTGTATTTTGAGTTCCCAAAGTCTTGCCGTGTTCAGCTGTCGTGTTCAGGTCGTCAATGACAACCTCTCCGTCACTCTTATAAACAATACCTACATGATCAGTTGGCTCTGATCTCTCTACTTTATCTACAATAACAACATGATTGTCCTTCTCTGGGTGATCCAAAATGTCTTTGTCTTCGGTATCGACAATGGCTTCCTCCTCGGTATAGTCCAACAAGACAAAGTCGCCCCAGATGTCCAACAAGACACCTTTCAATTTAGGAATTTTCACCATTTCGTCTTTCAACAACATGACATTGGTCAAGTTGTCATAATCTTGGTTACATCTTCCAATAGTAGACAACCCCTTTGAGTTCAAATGCTTCAAAGTTACCAGAGCAACTGGTTCAATGAGATATTCGTCTTTGTTGCCGAGAAATTTGACCAAACTTGGCTTAGGAATGGTCAAATTCATACCATTACGGCCCAAACATCTGATTTTCAAGAAATCTCCGCTCAATGCCACTTGGCAGTGGATCTTGGAGATGTTGGTCTGTTTCTTCAACACTTGGTCGCACAGCTTAGACGATCTGCCCAAGGTAATTGGCTGGTCTGGAGTCAATTTCACGATCTTGACGTTATCCATTGGGGAGATGAACTTGTATTTGGAGTCCGAAGACAATGAACGACCTGGTTTCGTGACTGATTCCACTAGTTGAGGTTGTAATGGCGATGTAGTGATATCATTGTGCGTGTTTTCGACGATATGCTCACCTATAGAGGACGAAGGCAAGTCCGAAGAAGGATTAGGAGTTGGGTATTGGAGCTGGACATGTTTGGCATTGGCTTTTGCACGGCCACCCTTCCTTGTTGGTGTGGAGAGGAAGGAATCGGATTCTTTTAAGCTTTTCATAGGTAATTGCTGGAATTGGTCTTCCATATCAAGCACATCATCGTCATCAGGATGACTATTGTGTGACAAGATAGGTGACGATGGTGGGAATTGTTGATCGCTTGGTGGCATACTTGGTTTTGATGTGACTAATGATAGGCTACTTGCTTTGAGTCAAAGTATCGATTTAAAGCTCGTACTGATGGAAAAGGGGGATAACAAAAAATTTAAAACAAAAACACAGTGATCAAAGTTTTCATTTGTTCTGTTTGTTTATTCCCACTATGTGTCAGCCATTGCGATAAACCCAATCACTAACAAGAAAAACGCGAAATCTGTACTATGCGTGAGTAGACCGAGACACGAAAAATTCCAAAAGGTAAACATTAGAGCGAGCTGATATCGCGTTTGCATTTCTTATCAGATGTTAGGGTTTTGTAACCTCTGATTTTGGGATTTTTTTTTGGTGTCATGAAGTTCACGGATGGGCTCCAAAAAAGAAAAGAAATGTGACTGTGGTTTTTCTCTTCCACAAAAATCAATTTCAATCCGGGCTTGACTCACTTACTTTTTCTTCTGCCCTGTGCCCCTTGCCCCGTTTGTTGCCCTCTTCACTCTAGATTTTTTCTCACTTAAAGCTCATTTTATTGACACGACCCCTTTCTGCCATAATTTACTATGAGGAAAATTTTTTTCTCTTTTTTTTTCGTCTTTCACACTTTGTGGAAATTTTTCAATTAAAATTTTCTTTCACTTTCTTAAATTATATGAAAAAATATACTAGAAAATTATATACTTGTTAATACTTCATATCATCAAATATAATCATTAGACAACATGGGTAGTATGTAGTGATATTAATGAAGAAAGAGTTCGATTAGTCAGATCTGGATAGAGTCAGTTATGGAATTAATGGATTGGATGACAGTATCAGTTTATGAATGGTGTTCGAAGAAGTAAAAGACAAGATGGAATACGTCAAATGACAAAAGCAATATCATGGGAACTTGTAATACCGCAATATATGTTATATTATTCAACGCTGGAATTCTTTTGAAAGTTCTGATGACAATGGTAACAATGATTATCCATTTATTATTGAAGGTGAAAAAAGCAAAATGAAGTGGGTCTTGATGAGTGAGCTGTATGATATCATAACCGTCCAAGATGGCCCATCGTTAGTACAATCAGTATATCAATCATAGGGTCCATCTGAGCGATATAGTTATCGTTTATGTTACTTTCACTAAGACCACTGAATCATTGTGCATGTCATCAGAAATGTTTTCAACGAATTCAATTTTGATTGTCCCTTCATTCACTCCAACAACTGAAATGTCCACTCCAAGTATCTGACGGCCAACTCGAAAACTTTTCGTTTTCCTCTTTGGATTTTGAGTTTACTAACACATTCTATAGAAGGTACACCATCATTCGGTAAAAAGAACGTTAAATCGCATACTTTATGTAAACGTTGTGGTCGTCGTTCATTCCACAACCAAAAGAAAACTTGTTCATCCTGTGGTTACCCAGCTGCCAAGTTGAGATCTCACAACTGGGCTGAAAAGGCCAAGAGAAGAAGAACTACTGGTTCCGGTAGAATGGCTTACTTGAAACACGTTTCCAGAAGATTCAAGAACCAATTCCAATCCACCAACTAAATTTGATATGTATAAATGTTGTCAATGACAAAAAATTGCTGCCAACTTTCCATATATATTAAAGATTAATCAAACCAACATGTTTCAAAAAAATGTATTGTACTTTTAAGTATTGGAGTAGTCTTTGTAATTGTAAAGTGTGGATTCAGTGTTGATTGCCGGGTGGGTTATTCTCTGCCCTCCTGTTTCCTGATTTGAAGTAGATTTACTGTGATCTACTACCGTCTAGACCGTACTAAACATCACTACACCACATAATCTGACTTTTAACCCTGCACTAACCTTCCTTATCTTGCTGCAGTACTTATTCTAACCCCCCAAGCTACAATTCAACCGATTATATACCATTTTTATTTAATCTCTATCCAGATATTCCCCCATCAACTCGTCGATCTCATTATGTTGGACAAATTTGTTCATGGCAAAATAAAGCGAATCCAGCTCGATCAGCGTAGTATATAATTCTATTAAATCACGAGACATCTCAATGATATCATCTTCGTAACTGACTTCTAAGCCGTTGTTGTTATTCAATATGGATTGTATTCTCAACTCTGCAGATGTTCCATTGACAATGTTGTCTTGCAATTGGAAAGTGGATTCAACATATTTATTGAAAATAGGTACATCCAAATCAATTTTTGAATTCCCACCACTGAACACTTTCTCTACAAATCTCAATGCCAGTTCACCCAAATTGGTATCTGAAGAGAATGATATCCTCAGAAACAGTATGATGAAATTATAAGACACAGTGCTTGACAACTTCTGCAATATCAAATCTTGGGGGACATGACCATTTCTCAAGATGATGAAATGGATCAATCTTACGTTGGTATTTACAATCAAATTACGCATATATACAGTTTGAGATCTTGGATTTCTCATCAAAAACTCTTGCTGCTTCAATAAGACCCAAACCAATATTCTCAATAGCTCGGTGATGGTTTCCAACTTCAAATCCTTGATCGAATCACTCTTGTTCATGAAAAACATTTCAAAAAACTTGAGTATTTTCAAATGTAGATTCAATTTATGTATTTCATGGTTCAATTCATTTTTAACAGACACTTTCTTGATATCGGACTCCAATATTGGCGATGGTCTTCGACTATTGTTACCCTCTACATCGGGAATTATTTTCAACAACAACTTCAAATCATCGTTATTTCCAATCAACCGATTTAACCCATAAACTCGGAAATGCTTCTTGAGGGGAATGCCCTCTATGAGAAGCTTGGACAACGATAACAAGATGTCTTCATCTTTGAAGAAACTGTTATCCTGATCTTGTTCTTGGATCACGTTCTGGCTTGGTTCTTGACTCAAACCATTGACTTTTTCAGGATCTCCAGTGATGGAAACCCCCAAAATCTCTACAGCATTAAATACATAATTTATACCAGACCCATTGGAGAGACAATTCTTGATTATCTCCTTAGGTAATAGTTTACAAAAGCTTTGGATAAGATCCGGCTTATCGAAGCTTAATTTGCTCAATAGTTCCACAATGTCCATTGCAAATGAAACAATGAACTCTTCTAAAATCTGCAATTGTAATTTACCATTTTGGTCTTGGCCAATTCCGGTGCCATTAGCGGTGTTGGCACTACCCAGTTGCAATGGCTTCAAGAAATGGAGATAGTTTTTCAAGAAATCCGAGTTGAACAGGAGTAATTGTTCTATAATATCCTGGTGTAGTGCACTGGGTCTGTAACTCAAAGAGCAGTGTATTAGCAGCATTATAAATGGGATGGGCACTAGATAATCTTCGAGGTATAGTTTCTGTACATAGATGGTGAGGATCTCTATAAACGCACTGATTAGATTATCTAGTCTGATCTCGTTGTTCAACTGTATAAGGTAGACGAGTATCGAATTTGCTATATTGCCAGATTTTGCATCTGTGTAGAAAGTTTCATGCTTGAAACTAATAGGAGATCTGACCTTTGAAAGAAGGTCCAACGTTGTCTGTGGAGCCCCATTAATGACATGATTGAAGATGTATTCGATGAACAACTGTTTCTGGTTAGCCGTTGGAATTGCATTAGGCTTAGGAATGACACTCAGAGTCGCTATATTGGGAGCATCACCACCACTGGAACCTGGAGTAGTGCCTGGGGTACTGGTTCGATTGGTCATTTGTGCACGACCTCCCTTTTCTTCTTGGGTGGCATCTCCTCCAATAATACCAGTGACAATGTTTCGTGGAGGAGACCTCGGATCAAGGACATTTTCAGTAGTTATATGGACATCTTCCAATCTCCTCTTCTTGTTCAGCTTCGGTTTCGTAGATAGGGAGTCCAATTCCGAACGAAGAAACTTCTTCTCGTCTTCAAGTCGCGTCATCATTTCTTGGTACTGTTGTAATTTTGACATTTTATCGTTCAAGTCGCTGTTGAATTGCAGCTTCAACAGCTTCAAATCGGCCTCTTTTTGATGCTCGATCAGTTCTAGCCTAGCCCTCAAGATGGCATTTTCCCCTTGGGCGGACCGAAGTTGGGACTCGGGGTCCATTGCCTGTGTGTTCGCTGTGCTCAATGCATTGGCAGTCGATCTGGCAGGGGCCTGTGAGAACCCCAGGATCAACAGGTCCAAGTTATCGTCCTCGAATTCGTCGGAATCGATGTCCATTCTCAATTACCGGTATCCAATACTCAAACAGGACTCTCACTCACACCTTCCATGTACTAGAACAGAGTCTCAAAGTCTCACCTAGCGTGTCTGTCTATGAATTTGATTAACGGTTCTAATGCGAAAATCAAGGGCTGACTGGCATGCAGAAGAGAAGAGAAGAAAAAAAATTAAAGGTGAAAATTTTTTGTTAAAGTGAAAAAAAAAAAAAAATTTCAGAGTGAAGATGATGTTTTTTTTTATCAGAAGACAAGGCCAAAAGATAAGACAAGACCCCGAGAAGGACGGAATTTTTCAGAGCGGCTCGTTTGAATAGCACATTTGCGTACACAAGATGACGAAAGACACAACCAAAGCCAAACAAGAAAAACTGCAAGTACCTAACGCATCGTTGGTGCCAGTACAACCAACGGCTCTCAGCTCGAAAGACAAGAATACCAAGAGATTGATCGTGGTGTTATCACATGCATGTTTGGAGACTCAGAAAATCAGTACTGGAGGACCAGGTGGGGACAAATACGCATTGTTGAACTGTGACGACCACCAAGGTTTATTGAGAAAAATGGGCAGAGACATCAGTGAACTGAGACCGGACATAACACATCAATGTCTCTTGACGTTATTGGACTCGCCTATAAATAAAGCAGGTAAATTGCAAGTGTATATCCAAACGGCAAGAGGTGTCTTGATCGAGGTGAATCCAAGTGTCCGTATCCCAAGAACTTTCAAGAGATTTTCCGGATTGATGGTGCAATTATTACATAAATTGAGTATACGCTCAGTAAACTCCGAGGAAAAATTATTAAGGGTGATTCAAAATCCAATCACAAAGCATTTGCCTACCAAGTGCCGTAAGATCACTTTGTCGTTCGACAGTGAAGTGGTCAGAGTTCAAGACTATGTTGAGAAGTTGGACGAAGACGAAAGTATCTGTGTCTTTGTCGGGTCCATGGCCAGAGGTCCAGATAATTTCGCCGATGAGTTTGTCGATGAGAAGATTGGTGTTTCCAACTACCCTCTTAGTGCTTCTGTAGCCTGTAGTAAGTTCTGTCACGGGTGTGAAGATGCGTGGGGAATAATGTAAGGGGGAAAAACATCTATATAACGTTGTAACACAGTATATAGTATATAAGATATAATATATAATAAAAGCAATATTATTCAGCTAATTGGAGATTGCATATGAGATTGCATGTGAGATTGCAGTAGAGTGTGAGACGTCTTGGAAGAAGTAGTCTTGCAGGAAATAGTCTTGGAGTAGTCTAAATGAGTAATCAGGAGAAGCCTCAAATAATCACGCGTAATCACTGATTATTCCACATTGCCAGTACTTTTGATCAGTTACTATTTGATTCATTTTAGCTTATTTCACCCCTCTACTCAACCAATCCTATCCTCACTCTCAGTTATATCATCAGCTGCACGCATCACCCCTCACCCTAACCCACTTGCTCCTTTTGTGTAACCAATTTTTATTTTTTCCCTCTTTGCAGTTTGCAAAAAACACTAACCCCCCAAGCGCCCTCTTTCTTCACCGTAAATATATCTACATGATTCAAGACGTGGTCAGTTTAATACGTTCCGTATCCACCGCTACCTGTGTTCTTATCAGCTCTCTATTCTTCTTATACTACCAATAATGCCTGTCTTCGAAGCTCCTGCAGTCTATGTCTGGGGAGCCAGCATCAGCATCTGCACCTACTTGATGGAACATTTGTACTTGAAAGAGTATTTGGATTTCCATACTTCTTCCTCAAACATCATCCCATTGTCCAACCCGAACGGCTCTTATTTCATTCGTCGAGAGAAGACCGACAGGGAAAGAGTGGTGAATGTTTTCAACGCCCTCGACGGCGAGAAAGTTTACACTTTGGAGAGAAAGACCCCATTGAATCCAGTATGGACCATGTTGGCCTTCCCATCTCGTAGAGAAGTGGCCACTATTAGAGCTGGCTTCTTCTCCAGATCGATTGATTTCCATAACAAGAAAGGGATGGAACATCGTGTGATCAACAGCGAAAGTTCCTTGACCTCGGGAAGATTGAGAACCTTCCACCTCAACGACGGAAACAAATACGCCTGGACAAGAGGTGCCAAATATTTAGAGAAAATCACTAATCCTAACGGTGGAGACGAGGAGATCCGTGAGAGAATCGCAAGAGTGAAGTTGATGAGACAGTGGAAGTTCGATTACGAGATGGTCATCGATGAGTCGAAGATCGATAGGGAGATTGCTCTTGCCACGCTGTTCATCTCAATGTTGACTCAATGGGGTGTTGGTGATATCACCGAGACTAGAGGTCCTACATATATTGAGAAAAAACATGAGGGCAAGCAGGTTGCCAAGCTGGGAGAAGAGATTTCCATTGTCATCAGTGGGATTCAACCAAATGCTGAAGTCGTTGTGGAATGATGAAACAACAAGGCAGTCTATATCGTTCATTGATGCAAATCCCTCCTTGTTGAATCAATGTCCGAGATAGACTATCTTGGAATAAGCCTTATCTATATAGAAAGAACAAGCTCTGTTCAAACAGCAAAAAAAGCCTCTTATCTTTGAAATAGGCAACTTTGAAAAAGAGAAAAAAAAAAGATTACATCGAATCACACGATCCCGGGCCAAGCATTTACCCCGGATTTTTTCTCTTCCCTCTTGTTCCCAGCATCCAATAGATTTACTGAAAAGGCACGCACTCGGTTCGTTTTTGTGCTGTCACAGGCACACAAATAGCCGGCGGCATCCTTCAAAATCTAGAGATGACTTTGTGTTGCCACTTCAAGTTTGCGATCTAAAGCTAAAAAAACAAAAACAATAGATAATAGTAAAAATTAAGAAAAAACTAGAATTGGCATCCCCCATCGTATCATGTTTTTTTTGATTTGGCATATATAAAGATGGAAGGAGTTGGTCGAGCTGCGAGAATTTAAAACTTTTAAGAAATTCAATCTTTGAGATATAGAGATAGCGAAGATTCGATAGATTCTATCAAAAGATTTACTTCTTAATTCAAAGAGACAGGAAATGTGTTCATCAGCTATTTGTCCTATTTGCAGTAAGTGATCGATCCTAATAAGCAAAAATAAAAAAATAAAAAAAGAGAACTACAAATCACAAGCACAAATAAGCACAAATACTAACTACATGATGAAGACAAAAAATCGTGGACAGGATGTGGCAAACATATTGAGAGCGTGATGTCTTCCACGCCTCCGGAATTATGGTGTACTTGCAAGGCCCTCGACAACGAGTATTCGAGCGTTTATCCTCCAAAATCGGGTACCGGTTCTGCCAGATCAAGTGTCAGCTCTGGAACCAATATGTGAGCCCAGTATAAGGAAAGCAAAATAAATTCACCCCAACTTCAGCTATAATTTTTTTCTGTTTTTTAAAATTAGTCAGTGCAAATGTGATCTAAGGCCACATTGTATACTTTCTATATGGGTAAATAAAAATACACACCACTTCTTTGTTAAACGAGTAGGTGTAACTTTACATGCATGTCTTCTCAAAGGCTAAATTGTCTCAGAGGCATGGAATTTCTAGTCATCTGGCCATCTCACATCTTCTCATCTCATTGCCAATGCTTTGCATCTTATCTATGCACGATTTTCACATTTCAGGGGCGACGGAAAGAAATGAAAAAAACTCACAAAAAAATTCTGAAACAAAGAAGATGGTTTCTCTAAGACAAAAACCACTGAAATTCACCAAGTCTTACATCAATGAAACCATTGTTTTGTTTGTTTTTGTTTGGTTGTTTTTCAGAGCTCCTGTCAACTGAATTGCGATGACGCTGACAAATTTTCATCCGGAACTCGTCAAATAAAAAAGAATTGATTCCTTACAAAAGATGGTACTGTGAAGCCACTAACCCCCCGGACAGCAAAAAGGACAAGAATTGAGTAAATAGAATACTTATGGCTACGGAGCAACTGTATTTGAATCTTCGTGACCGCATTTCGCAGAAATGGTTCAATCAGTATACCATTATCCTGGTCATCATGATCGCCAAGCTCAAATTATTCAGTACACTGCTCTTGAGTTCGTTACATACTTCTGAGCTTTATACAAAGTTGGCATGTGATTCGTTATCCAATTATGCGTCCCAGATATCATCACTTCCGCAGTATATGACGCTTTTGAGTAACCAGATGGTCACATATACCATGAACGAGGCCAACAAGGGACTCTTGGAGATTCTGCAATTGGCCGTTCTCGGTGTTGAGGAGCTCATCTTGTTCACCATCGACCTTGTCGTCGGCACCTATGCCTGTATCTTGACACTGACCATCGATGGTACAGTGGATGTTGCTGCCAACGTCACAAAATCTGCTGTCAAGCAGATCAACGAGAGTATGCTGGATTTTGCCAGCGACTTGCAATCGGATTTGGACACCCTCTCGGGGCTTGTCAACGACGTGATCTCACTGGCCAATAAGGTGATGGCATTGGTGGAAGGAGACGACTCAGACGCCAATATCAGTTCGAATTTCAACAAGATCGACCTAACAATATCGGACCTAAAGAACTGGCAATTGAACAGCACCTCCATCGATGAGAAACTCACCAAGCTAACTCTGGAAGTTCCAGATTTCGATGACGTGAAAAATTACACCGAGACCTTGATCTCGATACCTTTCAGAGGAGTAAGAAACCTGATCAAGAACTCAAAAGTAAAAATATTGAAGACCAACGAATTGAAGTCGTTCAATGATGTAAAAGACCGGTCTGTAGACAAGGATGTAGCGGTGTGCTCGATACCAGAGATCACCAAATTTTATCACCACTTGGACAGCAGAGTCAACAAGGCCACCAATCTGATAATTATCCTGCTAGCTATAGTGTCATTGCTATTAATACTCTTGCTGATCTACTTCGAGGTGAGAAGATGGAAGAGGCTTGTGGAGGTGTCTCAAGATCCGTCGATACCTGATGCCAAGGAGAAAATATTGATCTATGAGAGCAGACTCAGTAACAAAATCGGACTGCTCATCTCGAAACCTTTCCCAGTAAATAGCCAGCTCTCTGTGCGATGGTTGGTGCTGTACATTGGATCGAACAACTCCATCTTGGTTCTCCAGCTTGGATTATCGGGAGTCATTGTAGTGGTGTTGCAATATGTCATTCTCCAAGTTGGAGTGTTGAACAATGGCACTCTATACAATGATCTGGCGCAATTGGCCACGAGTCTCGACACGGGCTTGACCAAAGGGCTTCAGAGTTGGGCCAAAGATACGAATTCCGTAATACTTTCGAAGCAGAACCAAGTCAACGATGGGTTTTTGTCTTCCGTCCAAAAATCCGCCTCGGCCATCAACTCAACAGTGTCTGGGTTTACCGACAAGATGGACGATGCCATCAAGGATGTTTTCCAAGAAACTCCTTTGTATTCGTATGTGAAAGATCTTGTAGGTTGCTTGTTAGAGGACAAGTTGGAGAAGATCGAGGACGGTCTTACGTGGGTTTACGACCACTCGCAGATCAGTTTCCCACAGGTCAATGTCACTTTTATCATACAGACGTTGAACGAGAATGTGGGGAAACAGAATTCGGTCAAGAGAGCGGCAGTAAATGCTAGTAACTCCACTTCGGGCCTGTCTTCCAGCAACGATTCCGTCCAGATCTTCTCTGAAGCTAAGAAGTCATTGAAGCTGGGACTCGTTTCTATTGTAGAACACTACGAGAAGTCTCTTCGGACCGAACTATACATCTCTCTAGCCTTGATTCTGGTCTGGCTATTGCAATTTGGCATTGGGCTCCTGTTTCTCGCCTTCAGGAAGTCCACTAAGAAAACTCCTGAGCCGGAGGACTCTGATAGGTCTCAACTACACTACAATTTAAAAGAGTACGACATCTCCAAACCTTTGTCGATGACACATTCCCAAATTCTCACCTACACAAGCCAGTTTGAAGCCAAAAATGTGTCTGACCCCAAGGAGAAAGTCAAGGAGCCTGTGAAAAGTTGGGCCACCAGAAGCATGAATGGTAAAAGCTGGGCCGCGAAGAGCTTGGCCGCGAGCAGTTTGTACGGCCCGAGTTCTCCGACTCGAACCCGGGTCTCTCGCAGTTCCATCTCTCCTCTCAGACTAGGCGTCATAGACCGCACTTTGAACAAATTAATAAAAGAGGACATTAAACTGTACGGGGACTTCACCGACGAGTCCGAAGACGACGCCATCAACGAGGTCTCGGAACAGGCTAGTGAGGTGCTCTCGTATCAGCAGAGTCGTGACTTGATCACGGGTGGTAGGATGTCTACCAAATGGGTTTTATAAGTTTATAAAAATGGTTTAATTAATGTATTATCGAATAATATCATCGAATGATATTAACTAATGACTTATCTAATCACATTCAATGATCCTATTTAATGATGTTATTCGAAACATTATCTAATGATATTATCTAATGATATTATCTAATGATATTATTTAATGATATTATCTAATGATATTATTTAATGATATTATTTAATGATATATCCAATAATATATCTAATGATAAGTCTAATAATATATCTAATAATATTATCTGATGACATTGTTTAATAACACTATCCAATGATATATCTATTCATAATCTACATATACGGTGATCTGCACACTCTTCTTTAGATTTCTTACTCTTCTTCTTCGTGATCTGCTTTATCACTCCTCCTTGGATTTCTTACTCTTCTTCTTCTTCTTCTTCTTCTCCTTCTCGTCCTCCTCGTGGCTTCTCTTCTTCGAAAGCAACTTGTTCTCATGCAAGTCCTCCTCTGGAGCAATGTAGTCCTTGGCCCGCTCCTTCTCTTTCAACTCCCGCTTCACCTCTTGCTCCTCTTTCTTCTCGTTCAACAGCTTCAACTTCTTCTCACGCTGGCCCAAGAAATACTCACCACTCTCGATCTGCAAATCAACCTTACTTGGCTGTTGTTGAGGTGGGAATGGCGTGTACACCTTCTTCTCCTTCTTGGCCTTTGGCTTCTTACGTGCCACGTTCTTCTTCTTGAACTGCGGCAAGAATCTGGACCAGTCCTCATTGGCCAACTCCGGTTTCTGGGCCAATTCTCTCTTGATCATCAACTCCTTGATGTGATATATAGGGTGGATGTTTCTCATGCAGTCTTCGACCACTCTTCTCACTTCTTTCAACCCTTTGTAAGGCCCCATTGCCGACACTGTGTTACCTTGCACCAAGATATAACACTTGGTCAACAACTCCAACAGCTTCAATGTGTCACTGTTTGGCCCGACCAATCTTTGTCTTCTCTTCTTGAACCGCTCTTTGTTCGTGACAAAATTGCCAATCTTTATAACTTCACACGCAACATCGTCTTGCAAGATCTTCACCAGCTGTGGGAGAGGCACCGATCTGGCCAACAACTTGATCAAGTCTCTTGCTTTCAAGATTATCAGAGGGTCAAATGTCTTTCTCGTCGTCTTCACAGTCATGGAACCTTCCACCAAATTCAACTCGCACGCAATGTGGTGCTTGTCCAACAGTTTGGTAACGTCATTCCACACCTGTCTCAAGTAGGTTTCTCTATATTTAGGGAACAAGGTCATGAATGAACTCTCTTCTGCAAATGGTAACCCGGAGACATTGTCTTCCGGCTTGAACTCCTCGACTTTCCATTTATCTATGTCCGGGGTATCCCAAGGCTTGTCTCTGTTATGTGTAGAAGGCATTTTGAACTGTGCTCTGTAGTGAAGTCTTAACCTATTCTTACTTGTAATCCACTGATTAAAGGGATGACCTTAGAAAAGGAGAGTAAAAATTTTTAGTGCAAAAAAATTTTGAGAAAAAAGAAAAAAAAAAAAAAAAATTTAGAGAAAGAAAAAGAAAAAAAAGGCACTTTAAACTAGGAGATGTGATGGTTTGAGAAGAAAAAGGAGCTTGACGGGAGTTTGAAAAGAGGTTTGTGGTGAACCAAGACATAAGCATAATGGCGCTGAAGAAAAGTATACAAAAGGGCTCGAGCAAGAGCAATGCCGGGAGTGTAAGTTCCAAATCGAAATCAAAGATATCAAAGAAGAAAATCAATAAGAAGGCGACATCGACACTCATCTCCAAATTAAACAACGATACAAACCCATACGAAGTGGCGTCTATCATCAGCAAGACAGGTAATAAGCAAGAGAAGGCGTTCGATAATATCGGTAAACACCATAAGGAGGACTTATTAGAGAAAGAGAAGAATCTGAAAGCTGAGAATGACATATTGAAACAGTTAGAGATGATCGATGATATTAGTTTGTGAGAGTGCGAGATAAGGTAGTGTGAGCAAGTTGAAAACAAAGTGTGAGTTCTCCATTGAGTTGAGGCTACATTAAAATTTTGTCAGCTTTGGTGGATATAGAAAGTAGAGAGATCTTCGAAAGGGTCTGCTTGAAAGTGCATTAATACGGATGGTTCATATCCATAGGAATGTGTATTTCATTATATAATAATGTGTACTATAAAGAAAACAACAAAGTCATAAAATTCAGTAGTCATTCAAGAACTTGTGAACCTTTTTTGGCATCACAGTGAACATATAAACAGCGAATCCTGCAGTTCCCAAGTATCCTGTGATCTGTTTAGCGGTTTGCACCAGTTCGTGATAGTAATTGTTTGTTCCTGGAGATTTCTCCAATAACTTCATTCTCTGCAAGGAGGATGAGAATTGTCTCTTTGATTGTTGTAAAATGATTCTTGAGTACATGATGATTATGGTAAAATTCGATTAATTACTAAATTGATTCATCAACAAAAAACTTGAGCTCTGCGGATTCTCTTCTCTTATATATTAATCATCATCATCTTTTGTCCCACAAAGATAAAGATGAGGGGTTAGATTAAGAGAAAGCAATTAACCATAAAGGGGAACAAAACCCTTTGTATCTAATTATGTGCACGACTCTTTTGCTGAGCATATTACTAAACCGTGCCACAAAAGCGGCAACTTATAGGAGAATTGGGATTGAGAACGTATTGGAGTGGATCTTGGTACAAACACGTTTTTGTGGTTATGAAAGAGGGATTGTTGCGCATACTAGGCATATTAGATACCGGATATATGTTTGTTTCTCACTATTGTTTTCTTCATTTTCTTTTTCGAATGATAACATCTTATCGTTGATCATTAGGTAATAGACTACGAGCATGTTGAAGAGTTGATGTGATCGAAGTATAGTGAGGTAGAAATCAAAAGAGCGAATAAATAGCCACGAGTGTGCAAAATGTCTCACCGCATATTTATTCAAATGTTTCAATTTCAAATAATTGATTTATTCAGGATAATAGTTAAATAACTAATAAAAGAAAACAGTCGAACATAACAAACACAAATAAATGCAAAATCCAAAAAAAACAAGCTCGAACAAATAATACCAAAATAAATATTCAGCTAGTTGATTATTTGGACAACCAAATGTAGCAGCACAGCTCCCGCATCACAAGACTGACGACTGACGAGCTTCGAGGATCATCTCGACCCAAAAGTAGTGTGGCCCATTGTTGATGAGCAGAGACAAGAAAAAAACTGCGCAAGTCTCATTTTTTCACTGCATAATTTTTTAATGTCGCTTAAAATATTTAGTATTCTCAATATTGAAGGAGTATTAATCTTTGATACTGTCTCAGAAATATTACCATACACTGGAAACACCAAGCCCTTCCGGATCCCCAAAGAACTACTTCCATCAAACCATTTCCGCCATCCCTTCCCTATCTCTCCCGTTTGACGCTTCAATTCTCAACCTTTTTCACCTTTCCAAAGCCACTGCTGCATCCTGCCTTCCCTCTATAGGCAGTTTGTTTATGATTACCCTTTAAGTAAATACAAACAAACAAAAAATCTTTTTTTTTTTTTTTTTTTTTTTTTAATTTTTTGATTTTCTTAGGGATCACTTTTCATTAAAAGAGCAGCAGCTGCACCAGGATACAGGCCTCCCAGATCAAGACCAGTCAAGGTAAGCAACGTCCAGATTAAGTTGTGTCCAAACCACACCATCGCAGGAACCAGCTCAGCTCCATTAGACCCATATACATCAGTGTATCTTGAATCTGCGTCTGCTCTTTGGACTCCCATCAGCTTAAATCATGGATCTGGTGTTGGACAAATTGTCGAATCTCTCGACTCAGACTATCCAGTCCATGGACAATAACATCGCGCTCATGAACAATATCATAAACCTCCATGAGAACTTGGGCAAATCGGCTAACGATCCACTGAAAGTTCAGCATGTCATGAACCAGACCAATTTTTACTGCGAACAAATGCATTTGATGAATTTGAGAACCAAATATTTCGAGGCCCAGTTGAATATCTTGCAGGCACACTCCACTTTCAACAGTCTCTTACAAGAATCAGATCACTCTGGCATGAATTGGAGAACCACTGAGGCCACATTGGAAAATCTTTACTTGGAATATCATTACCACACAATAAAATTCCAGGAGCTGCTCAAAAACTCCCAAGACATCGAAACCGAATTCATATCCAGAGTACCGTCCAGAGCAAATTTGAAGAAGAAACAGAGCAGGGCGTTGTTGTTGAAGCCGTTGAGAACAAGTGCCAAACGGCAATCGAGACTCATCGACTCTCCAGTGTCAGCAGGACCGTTACTGGCTAGCCCAGTGAATCCGGCAACGTCCACGCCAAATAACAGTAACAGTAGTAACATAGCCAGCAATCTCGCTGGCAGTAGTGAAAGTAATACTAAAACACAGCTCAATAACCTTAGCCATCATTTTAATGACTCTTCCATGACATTACTGGATGTTGTCGAAGATGACAAGAATTTGACATCTACAAAGAGGAACTTGAAAGACATCTTGGAGTCTGAACCAATTGTCCCCACGTCTAATACCCACGCCCATAGGAGGTCGTTATCGATACCTGTGACACCTGTCTCGCAAATATATGGGACATTTGAAGATCACGAGGCCAAAATCGTGCGGCATTTCATCTCTCACGATACCGGCTTGAACCATTATAAGCATCGCGATTTCTCTGTGTCTTTTGATAGTATAATAAAAGAGTCGGAGATGGTGGGTAGTTTTTCGAGCAGTGACGATGAGTATGGCGAGGATAGTGTGGCAGAATCCGACCAAACAATTAGAGATGATATAAATATCGATCTTGATATCGATTTTGATGACAATCAGTCGACGACATCTTCTAATTTTGCTGGTAACGAGGATGATCACGATGATATCGACGAGCCAACATTTGATTTCCAAGACTTCATCGAAGATTGCCGTTTGGGAACTCCTGCTTTGAAAAGATCAACTTCCCACGACAGTATTTTCAACACCAAGACTCCAAGTTCTTCCTCCTGGATGAGGAAGTTGAGTCACAAGATCGAGCCAACCACTCAGACTTTCAATATAACTGCAGGAACTTTCAATGCCAGACAAGTCCTGCAGCCGGAAATCTCCAAAATCGATTCCCATTTCGATCTTTTCAAGAAAATTGAACTCAAATCTACCTATGCTCAGAATGCCAAGACAAGTAAACAACTTTTAAGTGCCGTGGTAACCAACAACTATGTGAAGAAGCTCGATCTGATTCCAATTCCCAAGAAGTCGGCAACTTTCACTGATAAGTTAGACTCCTCCAGTAGTCACTGGCTTCAATTTTTGTCAAAGATCACACCTAACGGCAGTGTGACCTCCGAAATTGGGAAACCTGTCCTGATCCCGTCCCTGGCAAAGACTTATACTCGTAATGTAAATCAAAACGACCATCACAATGGCTCCTATTCGACTCTTACCATAGGTCCTAATCTCTCTAGAACTATAAACTATCGTGGCGTCACTGATCAACCCGCTAACGTTCTTAGTACGAGAGTGAGCCATACTGCATTAAACGAAGCATTGAATGAAACCTTGTTCCATTGAAATGGTTCCAGCTTCAACTTGGATCGAGCTTTAGCTTTGTATATATTACTGCATTGTGTTCCCACAATTCATTACTGCTTTCTTTTGTTTTCCGTCTTTTTCACCGTTTCGAGTCATTTTCATTTCTTTATGCTTTTTTTGTCATGGATGAGGACCCAAGGAGTCCTCGTTAACATTGCATTACCTTTTGACAGTCAATTTAACTATTTATCAAATACACTTGCTTTATACTGATGCTTACTTAATTTTTACTTGATTGTAAACTTGGGTTACCCTCTGTTTCCTTTATGTCTCGCTGCATACTCTTAGCTAGTAGTTGCAGTGCAAAAATTCTCCTCTAAATAAATGACTATTATATTATGCTAATATACAATTAATTGAAACTACCAGAATTGAACACACCTTTCAAACTACTTGTGGCGCTATCACTATGTCTTAAACTCTTCTCAATGTTTCTTGCCTTTAAAGTACGACCTCCCTTCAATAATCCAGAACTGTTCTTATTGGCCAAGTACCCAATACTTGCCTTGTTTCCTACGGAGTTCTTGTAAGTCTTGGAAATAGTGACGGACACCTCCTTGACAGAATTGCCAGATCTTGCAGGATTGTTATGCTGGAACGACTTGATGAGAGTTGATCTTTTCATTGGATTGAAAGTTTCATCATCAGAATCTACCACATTCACACTTGCGCTGTCGACTTCGATCGTCTGTGTTGCCGTCACCGACTCAGACATTGACATCACAATACTGGAATTTTTCTTCAACAGAGCTAAATCGATCTCGTCTTCTTGCTCATCTGTGAGTCCATGTTGATACTTGGCGAACAACCTGGCTTGATCTTCGTCAAAAGCTGCTGATGTCGTATCACAGGCTTCAGAGATGGTCTTTGAAATGTAGTCATGCGAGATTCTCAATTTACGTTTTTTCACAGGTGGGTTTGCTTGAGCTGAATCTACAAATGGATCAGAAGCGGTCTCTTTATCAGCTTCCACCTCAGCTTCCACCTCAGCTTCCAACTCTTCAACTTCATTATCCAATTGAAACATTACAGGTTTCTCGGCTATTGTCTCGAAGAACAGTCTAGACCGATCATTGGCAGCAATTGAAGCGATCTTTTCGTTTTCCAACAACCGATTTCTTTGATTCTTGACACGGGACATGTAATAATTTTTCAAATCATCGTCGTCGTCACTTAACTCGATATCCAAAGAATCGCCGGCCCCTCTTCTCGATCTTCTCAATCTACCGGTCTTTATGTCTTCGAACAACTTCTTGACATCATCTTCGTCACGCTTTTGTTCTTCTTGTGCGAATTTGGACCGCAATTCGTTGGCTTTGAGGTCAATCTTTGATGTGTCGTCCAACATTCTCTCATCCTCACTGTTCTCTTCATCTGATACATCACCATCAGCTCCTCCTAAGCCTTTGAATTCATCTTCAGACTCGCTGGCCTCATCATCCACGATGGCTGTGACTCCTTTCCGCTTCCATTCTTTCAATTTCCGCTTCTTGCGGATATCTTTTTGTCTTTGCTTCTCTTTAGCAATGGCGTAGTTGATCTTGCGTGTTTCTTCATCAGACTCGGACTCGGACTCGGATTGATTGTTGGCTTGAACTGAGTCGATTTTTTGGACCAACCGACGTTTTGGGGCCTTGGTGTAAGCGGTCTGAGTGGATTGGGCAGCATTGATGGCCTGCGCAGATTCGTTGAAAGCTTGAGTAGCCTCGATATTTCCATTCGCCAGCACTGTTTCATCCTCTTCGACAACCAAAAACGAGTCCTTGGAGATCTCCGCATTGTGGTCGTCGAAGCTCTCGTCTTCGCCGATCATTTGCATTTGCTTGTTACGCATAGCCGACATCAAATTCCCATGTTCAGGTGCTGCAGGTAGAGTGGATTCGAAAGCCTGCGACATGGAAATGCCAAACATTTGCTTCAAATTAGGCTGTTTTTGGTGGGAGTCCTGTTGTGTTCCATACGAGCCTAATTGGAAGTCATTGGAGTCCTCGTTGTCGTCTTCGTTGAAGGCCCCATACATGAAGCTGGCATCCTGGTTTTGCGTCGATCTGACGGAATTCTGTTTGAGATTGGAAGCGGCATCGTCCTCGTCGTCAGACAATACGGTAGCTTTTCTCTTCTTCAAAGGTTTGGCAAACTGGTGTTCATCATCGGAGTCCTGGCTTTGGGCCTGGTTGTCGGGTTTACCATTAGGCTCAACAAAACTCGACTGCACCTGGACTTCGGCAGCCTCGACAGCATCGGACTCTTGCTCTGACTCGTCAAACGACTCGTCAAACGACTCGCCTTCGCGATTTTCGCCTTCACTTTCGTCACTGCCCTCGCCCTCGCCCTCGTCACTCGACCCAATCGTCTCGCGCTCTTTCTTCCTGTTCTCCCTCCTTCTCAACCTGATATTGCGCTCGATCTCACGCTCCAACAAATCCTCGATGCTCAATTTGTTCTGGCCATTGAGTTCTCCGCCGAGGTTCTGCAGCAGTCTCAGCTCCTCCTTCTCCAGTTTCTTCGCCTCGATCACTTCGCGCAACTGCCGCGTCGCAGTGCTGTTCAACGATGCAATGAAATTACGGGCCACTTTCCTATGAGGGAGTTGCGGGAAGTATTTGTTCAAGTTGAGCGAGGCCAATGACGAGGAGGTCCCGGACTGGATCTTTCTCTTGCGTACAAACTTGGTCTTGATGTCGAGCCGCGTCTCCTTCGACGTGAGCTGCTTCAAAGAGTCGATCTTGTCCACTTCCGGGTCGGAGTCCAAGTCGATGATCTTGAAACCTTTCTTGTTTATTCTTGTGTTGTCGTTCAAGCGTTCCTCGTAGCTCTTGAGTGGGTTATTGAGAGCTCTCCGAGGAGTGGCACCATGGGCATTGACTTTTGCAACGGCCTCGCTCACATCTTGTTTCGTTTCCACGGGAGACAGGTGGGAATTGCCTATTGGGGAGGTGAGAGGGGTGTGGTGTGCCGATGTTCCCTTGGCATCTTTCTTCACCGGCGACGACCAGCTATCCAGCTCGGGAGACGAGGCGTCGTTGGCCTCCGTGTAACCGAATGCCGCAAACAACCTGTTCTTGTCGAACTTCTTGTTCTTCGCCGGCAGTGGGATGAACTCGACTTGGCCTTGTAATCTTCTTGTCTCTGCCAAGATCGCCTCGTCTTTCTTGCTCCGTTCACTCGACACAATGACCGAGTTTTCCAGCTCGTCGAACTCGTCGGCCTCCTGGGCAGTTCGCCGCTTCTCGGCCTCCAATTGCTCTCTCAACAGGGCCTTGGCAGCTGCCCTTTCCGCGATCTTTTGGGCTCTTTTGGCCTTGTCTGGGACAAAAGTGCTAGCAATTTCCACTTCCAGGTCCGGTTGGGCTTGAGTGTGGTGTTCGGAGTCGGTTTCGTCATAGGCATCGATTTGAGTGGTCATTGGCATTATTGCAGTCGGTTTCTGTATTTGTTGGGTGCTCACTTGGGTGGTTACTTGGGTATTCACTTGTGTGTTCAGCTGCGTCCTCACGATTTTCTGTGTTTTCATGATTTTCTGTGTTTTCTGTATCTTCTGTGTAACATCTGCCTCTTGTGGCTCTTCGACAACTTGTGTCTGGGACTCAGCGCTTGGTTCGTCGCCATTCAACCGTCTTCTGACATTTTTGATTATATCGTCCGCCAATAAATGGTCCATCTTGGAAGTATCCGACAGATATGCGTCGCCCACTAGTTGCGTAGTGCTATTCTGCGAAGATTGACTCATTCCAAACAACTTCTCGTCAAGAAAGCCATCCACAACATTGAACCCCAACAACGACTGGTCATGTTGCGATGCGTCCTGGCTTGAGTCATCTTGCTCCTCCTCGACAATGGGTATATCGACATCGATATGTTTCTTGAACGTTCTTCTCAGCGAGGAGAGGTCATCTAATGCTTCTAAAAGATCCATTGGGCGGGTTGGTACTGGTGTATTGGTGGGTTTCAATGGTCTATGGTGATCCTTTAAGTTGATTAAGTATACCAAATAAAAGGGGTAAACAGGAAAAATTGAGAAAATCACAAGAGAAATGAAAAAAAATTAGCTTGTGTTTATTCAGAAATGGTGAGAGTATGATATGGTGTGCGTTTCTCGTGTGAAAGTCTCTCTTTTCAGTCCCTTCCAATCAGTCCTTCGTCTCTTCTCCCTATTTCCTGCTTTTTATAAAAACTGAAAAACGCGATTCCCAAAATCGCGTCTTTTCGCTTTCTGGTCGTGCAATTCTCTTCCCAGCATAGTCGTGTGCCGAAGGACAATAATGCTTCTATCCAATTGAACAAGCAGAAAAAAAAACCGAAAAAAAGTTTGGCGGTGAGTCGGTTGGAAAAAAAAAGAGAAAAAAGAGGAAAAGAACAAGATAGAATTGAAAGATATAAGCAGTTGCTTTATTGATATTAGAGGAGACTAGACGTATCTAGATAGTAAGTTGATATTGGGAAGGTGATCTGAGAGATTTTGAATGGATCGGATCCGGTGTTTGTAGATTTGTAGAGGTTATAAGTGAGGGCTTGTAAGTGATCAGGCTAGATTTCATATGTTAAGCGGTGACAATGGAGGGGAAAGCTAGAGAATAGCATCAGAAAAGCATCAGAAAAGCATCAGAAAAGCATCAGAAAAGCATCAGAAGCACAAAATCAATAGAAGAATAGCAAAGAGCACTTGAAGCATTGAACTTAGGCAATTTGTTATGTCATGTCATCCAATGAGAGTGACTCAATCCCCGGCACATCACATCAAGGCAAGAAAATAGAACGTAGGCAATCTGTTTCGAGGAATTGGTTCCCATTTCATGTCTCCAAATGCGGTCTACCGTATACGGTGATTCACTGTTGCAATTCCATGTGTCGTTTTTACCGTGGTTTTTCCCTGGTTTTCCTTCTCTCCCTGATAACATTTTCTCTCGGGGACCGAGAGCGCTTGCGTTAAGGGAAAAAATCTCGCAGGGAGCTCAATTGGGCTCAATTGCTCGATTGCTTCCTGTAATTGATCCCCAATCGACTGGTATACATTCTATGGAGACTAGACTGTCTAATCGCAAGAAAATATTACACAATCCCCTCATAACGTCCTCATCATTCTACATCACAAAACTCAATTCAAAGATAATCAAAATACTAACACACCATTTCACTAGATAATATTTATTGATCCATATATAAGCCAAAATGTCGGAAACAACAGTTGCGAGCACTCCATCACAAACACTTTTAAATGATAAAGTAAGTTTGGAAACTACATTGTGGTATTTTTCCTTTTTTTTTTTTTTTTTGCTTTGCTCCTTTACTAACAACTCCATATAGTGGGATGTCATCTTGTCAAACACATTGGTCAAGACCGGATTAGGTTTTGGAGGTGGTGTATTGGCCTCGGTATTGTTATTCAAAAGACGTGCTTTCCCAGTTTGGTTAGGTATCGGATTCGGTTTAGGTAGAGGTTACGCTGAAGGAGATGCTCTTTTCAGATCTCCAATCGGTGTGAGAAACGTTAAAGCTTAATCGCTTGGAAATTTAACATAAGAACAACCCACATCCTCCCTTATCATGACATATTATTTACAATCAAAAAATCATTTTATGAGTATATAAACATAACGTTTGATGTGTATGCTTAAAAATAAAATTAAGATAAAACATAAAGATAAAAACATCAGAACAAAAAGATCAATTTAAATAATGATTCAAGAGCACCAAAAGAAACAAATTGATTGATTGAGTAACTACTTAATAAAGATTAAAGAGAACTGAAATTATAAAAGAAGTGAAGTTGGAAAGAGGCAAATTGAAAAAAAAACACACCAGCGACAATTTCTTGTTGAGACAAACAAACTGAATATCCCAGCCTCAAGTTCAGGCATCAACAGTCTTCTTCTCTGTCTGCTCCAAATCCTCATTTTCGGAGTAATAGTCCAATTGACCCGAGCTCTTGGCCAACTCGGCAATGTAGATTCTCTTTCTTCTTTGATATCTATCGAACAAGATAAGAACTCCGCAGAACAAGGTGCTCATGATTTGAAGAACGAGACAACTTGTGTTTCCTGCTTTGAATCTAGGGGCATTGTCGGTGTTCCAAACGGTGTTGTTCAAAGGAGTGCTTAAAACTAAGTAGAACACGTTCAACGATCCCAAGATAAAGGCTCTCAATTGTCTATCATCTTGACAAAGATCATTCCCCCACGCAACGGTGACTGTAGAACCGACACCACTCAAGTTGGAACAACAATAGGCAAAGAACAACAACAGTTTTGGAACATCCCACGCAACAATGACAGCTAAGGTGAAGATCCAAAACAAGTTCATGATAGTGTAAATCTCCCACCTGTTGCCACGGATATCACAGTACCACCCGGCAATCACACCTGTCAAAACATTAACAGCACTCACAATCGTAGGGTAGTTGTCTGCTTGGTATACACTGTAACCTTGCTCTTTCAAGACAATGCCCCAGAAACCACTGACGTATTCACCGATTTGGTTCATCATGTACAGCACTGGGAGAACGTAAAATTGCCATGAAGTGAACAGTCTCTTGATTAAAGACCAATCAAACTTGTTCTCCTCGGCAATGTCTTCACTGAATTCAATTCTCTTTTTACAGAATTCGATTTCTTCTTCAGAGAAGAGAAAGTTCGGCTTGGCTTCACTTGGAGTATCAGGTAAGAGGAAAAATCCCATCAAGGCCACAGGGATCGTGATGAGGAAATCAATGACAAAAGTCCATTTCCACGAGGCCAAATTACCCTTGCCGTTCAAGGAATCGTAGATTCCCGATTGGATATAACCCCCAAACATGGAGCCTAAACTACCTGAGGCAACAAAGATGGAAGTTCTCTTGTTCAACTCTTCTTTGGTGTACCACGATCCCAATATATAGTGGATAGCAGGAAACGAGATACCCAGGATGGCACCTTGGAAAATTTTCAGCACCAACAATCCTTCATAGTTATGTGTAGCAATAACAAGCAAGCAGATGGTACCCCAGATGACCTCAAAACTTGGCAATAAAATATGCGGCTTGATTTTTGTCATCAAGAGGGTACTTGGCAAACCACATAACGAATACGCAATACCATAACCGGTGGAGATCCAGTTATACTGACCACCATGCATATGGTAGTCCTCCTTCAAACCTGACACATACAGATAGGAAAGATTTGACGAGTCAAGAAACTTGACGAAAAAAGTAAGGCAGGTATAAGTTAAAATGACACAATCCAATTTGAACACCAATTTTTTCTCGAATGAAGTTCTTCCTGGTGGGTTCCAAAAGAAGAATTTGGTCTTCGATCTAGACTCCTCATCCTTTGGATCTTCTTTACTGAAGAAGAGCTCTTTCTTCACCTTGAAGGGAATATCGAAATCTGACACTTTGACTTTGGCAGCCCCAGTGTTGTTTCTTGCGATATTTGGCACATCGGAGTTAGAATCCGAGAGAATCTCTGGATTTACCTGGGTTGTAGACTTTGTATCTTCTTCCATCCTGAACTGAGACGAGTGGAAAATGATTGTTGGTCTTAGGCATGACTTGAACTTCAAAAACCTGTATAAATATATCTATATATATATATTTTACGTTGCCCTATATATGAATATCTCCACGTTAAAGGGTGTATCAAGATCGTCATTGTACTAAGCTTGATCTGCTCGATTGCGGATCGACCTTCCTCCAAATTTGACAACCTCAGTTTTTACACAGTACGTAACTCTCATTATGGCTTTTCTTTTTGTGTCGCTGAATTCGACTGTTGTTCAAGCAAGCAAAGGTAATTTTCATACCATCGAATCCAAAAACATGGAAGTTGGATCCCATTTTATGCAAGGGTTTAGGTCTTCCCGTTGTGGATATAATCAACTAACATCTCTTTAGATACCATCTAGCTGGAGAAGTTCTGCCGTATTTTTCTGGGGGGGGGGTTTGGCCGATAAGCCGCGCAAGACCACAGTGCAAAGAAAAAGCTTATCTGAGATAGGGATAAGGTTTAGTAAGATAAGAGAAAACAAAAAGAGGCGAGCAAATTGTGGCACAAACCACCACTTTACGAAACGACCTTCAATTTGATTCTGATCTCTCTTCACCATGTCACACAATTAGAAAAGAACATGCTGAAGGTGTGGATAGGTAAAGTGGATTGTGGTAATCTAACTGAGACATGACATTTAATGAGGCACACCACAGTTTATCTTGAAGAATGGAGTCAATTCACAGAACCCGGTAAAGATGGCGATAATTCGGGTAAACTTTCTCTGACTCTCAATAGTTCGAAAAACTATATGTCTTCAAACCACAAACACCAGCATGAAGTACACTAAAATGAGAACTAAAGTTTCAATTTTTTTTTTTTCTTGTTTCTCTCTCCATCGCCCAATGTGATTTTTGTTTCATCCACTCTGTTTCACCACATCTGTTTCAGTATCACAATTCCATTAAAACAGATTCGAAACAAAAAGTAGAGTCAGAATTCTCATGTACGTGACTTGCAACACCTGAACTGGTTTCAAGTTTCAACTGTACTCTCAAAGGTGACCTCATCACTATTTGTCATGTTTTCCATCTCTTTTCTTTTGTCACCCAAGTAGATGAGATGAAATTTCCGCACTTCTTGAACAATAAACTTATCACGTAGATGGAGTTTATTGTCTGTTTGATACTTCAACAAAGATTGAGGAAAGAAGCATAATTGTATTCTATTATTATAAGATTTGGTTAAATAACAGAAATCATGGTTGTCATTTGGCCTCCAATAATAAAACAATTTTTTCAACAATAAGATGTTAATAAATTTAACACTTCCAACGTCTGCCCAAGTTGTTTCTCGGTTACTCAATCTCAAGAAAAAATTAAAATAATATCAGTTAAATTGTGCTGCTCGGCTAGACTAACTAAAGTGTGATTTTGTGTGCTTACGTACAAACTATTGCCGACCACTCAACAATTGTGAATGCTGCTTTTAAAAATTGAACGAGCCATTTTCGCCAATTCTTATTTTTTTTTTTAACCGTTTCTGAAGAATCGAGCTTACTTCGAACCCTTCACTGTATGATAAATCAGGATATAGTGGAAGCACCTGTGCAGTTTGAAAGTGGGCGTGGGCGATTGGATTAAAGGAAATAGCTTAGCCTAAGATCTTCTCTTGTTAAATTACATGCATTGCACATTTCCAATCGGCACTCCTATCACGAACAAGGATCCATATTTGACTGATACTGTACGTAATTTTTGTATGCTGAAAGTCTAGAGCTTTTGCTCCCTCAGTTCCAACACGGCGAACCGTTATACAATTTGTGAAAACTAAAGTTTTGCAAAAGGGCAAATTCGAACAATAGGATGTTGTTTGCATACGTCGAGGCACAGTATCCTCGAGCTAATTAGACTTCCTTTTGCGGTATTCAAAGTGAAAAAAATTTTTCCCTTGGATAGTTTTTTTCAGCAGATACTATAGGCATCTGGAGCAAGTAGTAGGAGGTATTACTCAATGACGCACGATGAAAAAGTCAATCATCGGGTTTTCTTTTATAGGCACAAGCACAATAACGGTATGCCAGGCGAAAAGACGAGAGAGCAAGTAGTATAATAGGAGGAAAGAATAAGTTCTAGGCCTTTTGGGTCTTGTATTGTTACAACCTGTGCTTGGCTTGTACTAAAATGCAAATTATTATTCATATATGTATTGTGACTTAAAACCAATCTTGCTGTATCTGTAGGGGTGGTATGGAGTTTGAGGCTTCCTCTTGTGAAAGGACCAATTGCAATCTAATTCTTTATCCATAGGAAATCTTGGAGATTGAACAGCAAACACAAACTTTAACTTAAGCACTAGGTGAACTAAACGGTATCTGAGATCTTTCCAAAAGAACAAGCGAAAATGGTCGATTATCTTTGAGTCCAAATTCCTAAGTGTGACTGTCGATCTGTAAATTGTTTGCTTTTTTCTTCAATTAAGGTTCCAGGAAATGCGCATAATTGATTGAAAAATACTTCAACGGCTTCGCCATAGGGCAAGACAACCATAGCAACGGGGCACAACACCGCAACTTATATTACCGATATTACATTTTCACATGAGAAGATTTTGCATTAATTGTCCTCATAGGCCTATTGATTATGATTATTGATGCGGACAATAACAGGAAGTGGCAATCATGTTGTATGAATAGACTAAAAGAGGAAAAGCGTCAGGCAAATTAGTATGTAGCAGCAGCAGGAAAACGCTGTAGCGTATGGTTTTTTATTTTTTTTATTCACAATACTCGTACAAAACCATTAATAAGACTGTTACAACCCACTACACCTACGATTCAGTGAAAAATCGTATATATCTGAAGGCATATTTCCTTGTAACTTTTTTCTCGTATATTTCAAATTACAATTATTTGATCGGCCAGTAACTTGAAAGCTTCAGTTCCAAGACACCCGATAGAAACCTTTTTTGTGGCCTTTCCCGAACCGACAGAATCTACATCCCTTTTGCCACTGCCTTTGGGACTCGACTACTTCTTGTTACATATTTAGTTGAAGAGAAGGAGGTAACAAAAAAGAAAAAAAAGAAAGAAAAAAAAGAAAAAATTTTCTTTTCAGGTAGTAAAAGCGACTACAGCTACAGGATCATCATATATTCAGATCTATTATAATTGTAATAAAGGGAAAAAAAAAAGGACTGAAAATTCAAAAATTTTCAGATCTTAATTTGGGTGTTACATAATTATATATATATAATTGATATCCAGAAAAAGGAGCACACATACGAAATTGGCATAGTGAAGCAGCCAGCAACAACATATCATCCCTCCCTCAAGTATATGATACAATCAGTGGTATAATCAACCGTTCATTGAATCCGTTTAACAATCAACTCCCTTAGATTATAGCTCACCGCTTAAATTTTTTGCTCATCATATTTCTTTTCTAAAGTGTGCAATACAGAATGTCTTCCACCTTGAAAAAATCGCTAATAAGGGTGAAGTCCACAATAAATAAGAAGCTAACACATGGGGGTAATGGGCTCAGTATGGAGACTGCCATAACTCCACAGAGCTCGAGTAACAATGAGTCCCCATCGGACATCATCCTGGATCAAGACCAGTCTATAGACCCAGCTTCCGTCGCCGATTATTTCAGTATGAAATATGAAGACCTTCAAAAGGAGAACAATTTCAATAGTATGACTACATCAAGAAAGAGGAATTTTTCGCAGACAAATAGCATAGCATCCAACTCGCAAACACGGAAGTCATCGACTGACTCCGCACATCCTGACTCTGTTAGTGTTGGCGGTAGTAGTGCTGCTGCTGCCGTATCCAGAAGTCATAGTGTATCATCGTCGGTATCATTGAGAGATGTTCAAGAAACCACTGATACCACTTTACTTTTACAAATGCATGACGAAGACCCTCTTTCGCAACCACCAGCTAATTTAGATTCTGTTTTGGATCCTCTTGAGCCATCTCCCTTGCAGCAACAGCAAAGTGAGGTGAATCAAGACCCAGAGCTTTTACCCCCTATTCCAACAGAAGGTCAGCCCCCTTGTAACAACGAAGAGTTGTCTCCTGTGCTCCCCTCATTAATCTCCCCTTCCACAAACGGGGACATGTTCTTTGAGAATTTCTCTTCCCAAATAGAACAGAACTCACAACAGCAGCAACAGTTGGTTAACGACAGACAAAATTCATGCACGTCTACGGTGTCTCTACCTGTCTCTTCAGGCATGGGTTCGGGGACAAGATCACGTCTGTATTCCAGCTTAAGATCCTCCATCACCTCACAAAATAGTCTGCCCCTGCTCTCCGTATCAACGGGGTTTTCGCCTATTCAAGAATCGGCCAATTTTTCCACCCTGCATACTTCCATCAAATCCACTTCAACCCCAACCACTGAAAATTTTGAAAAGTTGCAATCCACTGCACAATCGAGGTCCACTACTCCAATTCATAACGATGACGATTTGGCTGACGCTATGGCGATCAGCATTTTGGAAAAAGTCCCTCATAGTGAGAACAAGGAGGTCAGTGTTGATGACTGGTGCATTTAAACGACCCTAAACAACTTTACAAAGGCTCATCCAAAGGAGTTTGTTTCTGTGTTACCGTTCTTGAATCTGTTTTTTTGTGTTTGTGTGACCTTATCTTCTTTTTTGCCTTTTTTTTACCCCTTTTCCCTAGTTCATTCCCCTCTTCCCCCTTTTCACGATTTACGATTAATTACCAAATGTCATGTATTAGATATTGAGCCAGTGCAGAAGGGCAGAAGAACAAAAAGGGGTCAGTTAGCCATGATAAGCTGAACCCCACAAGATTCTGTTATCTCAATTTCGGCTCAATACCACGCTATACGTTTCTGTTTCCGGTGTCTTGCTTGCTTCATTTCATTACTGTATAGATAAAGGCGTTATTGTCATATTTGAAATTACATATATATATACATATATTATTCCTATTATCATCACTCAATACACATCTAAACCTAGCATATTTATAAAGGTTTTGTAGCAGTTCGACCTGGTAAAAAAAAAATTTGAGGAAATTGTCATGATATACATGATATGAACAATATGAAATCTACAAACCAATAAAATACCGTTCAGAGATTCGCGAATGGCATTTATCCAACATAAACTACACTCCGATTCACTTCTCCGCCGAATATCATCGCAGAACATCACCGCCGTTTATATGCATTGGCTTCGAACTATATGGCCGTTTATATGCATTAGATTTGAACTAGCATCGCCGTTCTATAACATTGCCATCCAACAACGTCGCCTTTAATTGCCTTGTTGTTCGACAATGGGAACAAGACCCGGGAATTGGAAGACCGATTAATGTTTGATGCTCTGTATCCAAAACAAAGGTTTTCAACTCATCACCCCTTAAAGTCTTCAGAACTTCAGGTATAACAAAGATTTGATATCGCACAGAGAATACTCGATCTCACCTCCTTCTCTTATCAGCAAATTCTTGAAAGTTCTAGTCCTCCTCTTTCCTTGTCAATAGACATGTCCTGCGTTTGGTTTTTTTCAGTCAACATTCAGCATTGCCTTGCTCGCCATCTTCATGATTTCGTCTTCCCGTCAAATAGATCGAAACCATCGCAGACCCAATTAGGGCGAAATACAACTTTCCCTGCTCCTTTTTCTAAGAGCTCTATATGTTTTTGGACAGCTGCAAACCGGCCCTCTGCCAACCAACCTTTAATTTTGGACAACAGCTGTTCAGCATACAACTAGAAGCATTTATCTAGAATTGTAGTTACTGAGAATGGGGTTTCGATAAGCTGTTTTGTCTGTTATCTATTGGAGGGTTGGCCGAGTGGTCTAAGGCGGTAGACTTAAGATCTACTGGACAGTTGTCCGCGCGAGTTCGAACCTCGCATCCTTCATTATTTTTTTACTTTTTGATTTTTTTTTCAATCAGCTTTTTTCAACGATGGGGTTAAGATATACACTTGGGAACCGAGATCTCTTGATTTATAATTACCATTGATTACTAATTGGTTATACCGACTTATTAGAATTACGAATTAAATAACAATTAGAATTAAATGACGAAAAACAAAGCTAAACCTATTTGGCATCTAATGGTTTTCTAACAACATACAACATCATTGGGGTGAACAATTTTTGTTCTCCACCCAGAACTAAGTTGACAGCAGCATCTTCCAAAGCATGGGTGACTTGACGTGAGCCTTTTGGAGCAACACCGAGCTTTTCCATCACGGAGACAGCACCGATGGTAATTTGTCTACCAAAAGTGGATGTTCTGAAGTAAGTCCAAACATCACCCAAGGTCTGAACATGGCTCCACTGACCAGCTAATGGGTAGTACCATGGGATTTCATCTCCAACATCAGCCAAATCCCTTTCGTATTCAAGTTCGAAACCGACATTTTTCAAAGCTTTTTCGGCAACTTCTCTCTTGTACATCTTTGGAATACCATCACCGATTTCAATACCGTAAGCAATTTTACGGTGTTCTTCGTTGGTCTCGTCGTATTTATCGGTCATGACCCATTCGTAAACACCGAAGACTCCTCCTGGTTTCAAGACCTTGTAGATCTCACTGTATACACCTTCCAAGACTGGAGCATGTACAGTGGCCTCGATAGCATAGACAGCATCGAAGGATTCAGGCTCGAAATCCATTTGCATGAAATCACCTTTGACGAAAGACAACTTGTGATCCAATTTGTATTTTTTAGCATAGAAGTTGGCTCTCTCGATTTGATAGTCGTTGTTGTTCAAACCAACAATGGTACAATCGGTGAACCTGGAGATCTCTCTAGCTGGACCACCGACACCACAACCAACATCCAAGACTCTCATGTTTTCAGTGATACCCATCTTCAAAGCCAAGTAATGTTCGTGTCTTGCTGTGGCTTGTCTGAAGGCCTCACCTTTGTAGTATCTACTGAAATGGAATGAAGAACCCCAACCGTATTCGTAGAAATCGGTGACCAAGTTGTAATAGTGCTTTGTCAAGGCGGAGTAGTCTTCCAATCTGGTTTCCTCGGCTTTTTCGTCGGTCTTACCATCCCAATGCTTGAAGTAGCCCTCAATGGCAACCTCTTGAGCATCAGACTTCTTGCTCAACCAAGCGCTCATACCGGTCAGTTTACCGACTTCCTTACCATGTAAAGATTCGGCAAATTGTTTATCTTGTTCGAAGTTCTTTGGTGCTAATTTAATTGTGGATGCCATAGTTGAATATTAGGTAATTGTCAATAGTGAATGTTGAATACTTTGAAGATTATCCCTGGTTTTTATAAATGTCAACGAAGTGCTGTGTATTTATAAATATCTATGGGTATGGATTGTTCGAATCAACGAAAAAAAAAAAAGCGAAAATTTTATAAACGACGAGACAACGACATTACTGAGCTTTGAATGTAGGCTTTTGCAGATTAATATTTCACTTCAAGATTAATTCTCACTTTTTCTTAGGAATATTATGTAACCTCTGTTTTCTTTCTCAATATTTAGCACTAAATTTTTTTTTGTACGATCGTTTGTACTTTTGTAAACGAGAATAAAGAAAAAAAATATGATTAACGCGTCGTAAAGTATTTTGTATGGGTTTGTTGAAATACGACCTCAGAGGTTCTTGGTCATGACGACATTGAGTACAGCCATGGAATTATTATACGATCTCGAATGGTGGAATCAAAAAAGGACGCTCGTAAATTTGATCACTCCATCAATTACTTGGCTACATCATATCTCAGCTCGTTCCCTCGTTCAGATCCTTTATTTCTTACTATACATCATCAACATTCCAATCGACTTTTTCTCTCACTCGGACAAAGCCCCTGTCTTCGTCAAAACATCAACCTCGCTCAGCCTTAATAACTGTCTTCGTATGTTATGCACAAACTGGTAGAGATCTATATTGAGCCATTTGGTGTCGAGCTCGATATATTGAGGTATAGTCTTCTTGAAAACCTCCCACATATCATTCTTCTCACTTTTCTGTAATATTATGTAATGAGGCATCTTGAATTTCTGGTTCTTCGATTCAAAAAGATCAAATCTTAGACCGAGCTGCTTCAAATCCTCGAACTTGGTCGATTCAGTTATAGCTGGATTATTGATACAGAACAGCGTCACCCCGTTCAATCTGTAGAGATTCTCATAATTGATATGCTCCAACAATTGCTTCCCCGACTCAAGTTTCAGGGCTTTACTTCTCTCTTTCTGTTCTTCCTCGTCTTTTTTTCGTTGTTTGCTCAGAGAAACCGGCAGCAAATTATTAGAAGTTTTTGCTGGCTCAAAGAAATCCATTATAGAGACGTCAAAAAACTCATGCTCCAGTGGAGGCGGCACTATAATTTCATCGAACGGGGTATATAAGTGGGATCTTGGAGGTGTCACTTCAATGTCTTGTGTCTCGGTAGTCTCTTGAGCAATGTTTTTCTCTTGGGTTTCATTGGTTCTTCTTCTTTTGTTCCTCGAAGACCTATCATCACCGTTGATCTTGAGGTTGTCTAACTGTTGTGTATACTGCTCGTAATTCTTCTCTAACTGCAGAATCTCACTTTCAAGTGAATCAATATCGGCCTTGATGTCAATTAGTGATGTCATTCTTTGCCTTGTTCGAGCTGTTTGGTGATTACTTCAAATCTTCTTATGGTTCATCTATGTTTTTGATTTTTTTCTCTTGTTTATATTTTTTATCAATTATATATTTCATTTTTTTTTATTTACTTGAGTCTTTGATTTTTGCTTTTCTTCAACCGGTTTTTTTTAGCTCTTCTTGCTTTCTTGTGGTCTTTTATTTCTCTGTCAACGTAGTAGTACAAGGTGAAAAGAATGGAAAACATGTTACCAAACTGACTGTTTCTAGTGTTGAGATAATCGATATCCTGGTGAGGAAAAAAGAATTGTTGAGGATTTCAATTTCGATCATCATTTAATATTTTTTCACTCTTGCCAAGATCTTAATAACCGTCAGCTAAAAAGCAAATTTGTAGGTGCAAGAGATAAGGTGTGAAAATGATTAATCGTGCACGTCTTTTACGGTTAACACGAAAAAAATGAAAGGAAATTGGCTCTCACTGGACTGAGGCTGATGTTGGCTACAGTATTGAAGCACTGTGGGAGATTATCACAAGATTCTCTTTCAAATGGATCTTTTTTCGTAAGTGGCTCTTCATCACGAAAATTGAGAAATTAAAAAAAAGAAATTCCGATACCGGGAGTCGAACCCGGGTCTGCCCGGTGAAAGCGGACCGTGCTAGCCGTTACACTATATCGGAGTATTATGAAAGGTTTTACGCCGTAACTGACTAGACTGACGCTACTGTATAGTACCTGTAATTTGCAATGTTTTGAATTTTCAGATGAAGCGAGGACTTTCAAGCTTAATCTTGGATTTTGTGGGTTGGAAGCTTGATATTATTTGTAGGGTGTTTGTTTTTATCGAATTGTGAGCAATTAGACACTTCATTTTAGTCTTGAGAACTCAAAAGTACTGAACTAAAGAATTCTCAAGAAATGGTTCGTAGGTTTTCAGTTGGCTTTTCGGTAGAGTCAAACAAGTAAAGTGTCTGGGTTCTGATACTTTAGGACTGGCGGAGAAATTGGAAAGCTTCAGTTTAAAAGTATTAGACTTTCAAACGATGCAGAATTCGATTTTTCATCGGTAGAATGGAATTGCCATGGCATTCTAGACATTCTAACCCCTTCTTCGAAGATCAATTGAGCTGATCAAAGCTATCTGGTACATGCTATATGATCAAAATTGAAGAAAGGTTTATTCCAAACCTCTTGTATAAGTCTATACCGAAATTTGGAGAGAAGGATATCAGATGGAAATTTCATTGGTCGTTCATATTTGAAAATGGGGGTTAACTGTGTGGGATAACATTGTGTTATCACCATCACTGGCCCTTCGTTCCAGAGGTCCACACCTTGGTTGTGTTAGCATTTTTTTAAACCTTGCTTCACGAAGATGTGCTTTCTCTGATACACTTGACCAAAGAACATAAATGAGATTATTATTAACTATTTCATAAAATTTTGATTCTAAACCGGATCGTAACAACGTGCTATTCGTAACTATCATACTTTAAATTCGTCCATCAAGTTTTGGATAATCGCCTCTTCTTCATCTTCCAAAAACAAGCTACCATTACCTATCATTCTATAAACACTATAGATATTTACAATCCATTCCAAATGTGGCACTTCCAATATTTCAACTATCTCAACCATACACAAGCCTAGATTTATCAAGGTATAATTTTTCAGTTTCGCTATCAAGGACAACTCCTTTTTCGATAAGAAGATAGCTTTCTCGAGTTTTATCAATTTCCAATATCTCCACACTGAGGACTTCACAGTGAGAACCATCCAAATCTTTGAGATCCTTAGCACCATTGAGTTTAACTTTTCAGTCAAATGCTTGGACCTCTCGAGATATTTCAGTAGAAATAAAACATTTTCTAGAACTGTGATGAAATTCTCTAACAAATCTATGAAAGCCAATTCGAGTTTATTATAATTTTTCAAGAAATGATGCAAAGTTGAGTTGTTGTCGGCATTGAGGAGTAATTTCAATTTCTCGTTCAATAATCTGAGCTTTTTGTTGGATAACAATGCGGAGAGCTTGCTGTCATTCAATTTATCACCGTATGTTGTTATATGGCCTTTCGATTTTGTAACATTTCTTCGATTTAGCAGGTCGACATAGTTGAAGATGTTTGTCACCTGTTGTCTGGATAGTTTATCATGATCCATGATGCGGAAATGTGTCGAATGAGGGTAGTATGGTGAGTTCTGGTATGGTTAACGCAATAGAGTGCTTTTTATTGATATAACACCTGTGATACACAACAATATGAAACCAAATGGTATATTGAACCAACTCCAATCTGATGATTTGAGTCTCGAGAAAAAAAAAAATCATTTTCAAATTTAGTGGAGTACATTTTTTCTCCTCTACATGTGACTTTGTAGAAAAGCTCTTCAGCTTTCCCTCAGCTTTTTACTGATTTCTCTAGTGTTTCATTTTTGGCGTTGTTTATTTTTTTTCTCCTTTTTATTTTTTTCTCTTTATTTTTTTTTAACTGTTTTATCGTAAACAAAAAGGGATCGCAAGGGGATCAACAGCAGCAACAGGACAAGAAACTCAACGGGAGATCCAGCAAACTCATTATTTTAAGTTGCAATGTCTACAGTACATGATAACATACCAGTGTATGACTCGAAAAAGGAATACATCAACTCGCTACTGGACTTGAATGTCCCCTACTGTGATCCAAATAACATCGATGACTTGATCAAGATCAAGAAAGAGATATATTCCAAGTTGAAATTCCAGTATTTGGAGCAGGAAACCAAGGAAAAGTTCTTGAGGTTGATCATAGACAACAAGCCTATCTATATAGAAGAAGCCCATCTCGAGAAAATGGTGCAGGAGAACGAAACGTTGAAGAAAAACTTGAAAGAGCAGAAGAAGGGCAATGAAGATATTTTACAAGAGTTGATAATTTCCTCCACAGAGGTGGCCGATGGAGCCAAAAAATTGATGGAACTTTCGCATTCGAACCTGAAATTGATGACCGAGATATTGGATATGAACGATAAGATCACCGAGATCACTGAACTGACGAACATGAGAGAGCAGGAGTTCAATATGGATGTGAATGATTTATTGATAAGGAAAATAGATGAGTACGAGCGCGATGTGGCGGAGGTTGAGGCGGCAGGCGAGCATCTCAACGACGCAGATTTGTCCCAACATATCTCGGTGCTGAACTCGATACCCGACTTGAAGAAGATCATCGAGCAGAAGCAGGGAGAAAACGAGGCTTTGGGGTCGAAAATTGAAAACCAGACCGAGGAAATGAAAGCGGTGCGTTCGTTCATCAGTGCGAATGAGAAGAAGGCAACGGAATTGGAGCAACGCAAGATCGAGAAAAATGCAAGCTTGAAGAACCTGATGGAAACGAGGGAGCAGCACATGCAATTGGCAGAAAATGATAGTGCCCATGAAAAATCGGATTTTGTCCTGTTAGAGAACTTGGGTAAGAAATTGTCGAAAATGATCCAGTTGTGGAAATCAATAAGTAACTACGAGATCGAATTCCAGGATGTCACACCGACCAAGCTGTCGACAGACGGCAATTACATTGTAGTTGTCAAGATAGGTACTCTGACAATACATTTGAAGCACTTCTCAGACAACAGACTGAGATGCTTCAAGATCTTGAACATCGAAAAGGAGGGAATTGACGACGAAAACGTGCCAGAGATCATTGAAGATTGTAATATCAAGGAAGATTGTATAGCTCACTATGTGGAATATTACCATTCTTAGAATGAATGAATATATATTAATTGATGAGTAAAGTGAAGAAATAGATGGGACTAAAAAGATGAGGAGAAGGAAACGTTAAAGGAAGCATGAAAACTATGACTGGGAAGGGTTGAAAGATATAAAGCAAACATCAAGATTGAAAACTAAAATCACATCAAACGTACAAAAAAACAAAACACTTTAAACACACACATTCTTTTCATAATTCGTCGTCATTCATATCGTTACGTTTTTTCTGCAAGAAGGCTCCCATACTTCCTAGATAACCTTCGTGTTTTAAGAAATACAGTTTTTTCTCTCCATTGGACCAAAAATTGATTGCATAGCTCAACGTATGAATTGTCTGTGGATGACCCCTTATGTAGCTTCCTGCAAAGTAAATTTTTTTCAAATTGTAACGTTGTGCTTGTAAATAGGCAATCTGGCCAATATTGTTTGAAACCGCATACAATAATGAACGGGCAATATCTGCCTCGTTGAATTTCATCAATCTTTCAAGTCTCTTTTGCCTTAGGGAATCTTCATCGTCGACCATCGATATATCGTCATGCTGTTGTTGCTTTTGCAGTTGCTGGATCTCCTTGAAAACCTTACCGAACGAACTGGCAATGTGATTGGACTTTAATCCAATCTTGTTGTAACCATGCCCGTAGATATCCCCCACCAACAAATCCACATTCTCGTTATCCCCCTTAATGGCTAATTCTAACATCTCATCAAAATCATCCAGTGACGTCAATACAGATAATAACCCCCACAATGTTCCACCACCAAGTGACGATCCTCCAACTCTAACAAAGTTACTAGCTCCTGCGCCCGTGACTTTGATCATCGATACCCCACTTCCAATATTCACCAAGAGATAGGGATAAATCGAGTCACCACTGTTCCCAATGTCTAAACTGGAAGTGTTGTCCTCGTTGATATACTGTGAAGGGTTGTTGTTATCTGTGGTAAATATCTCGTTTGGAATCTCCTTGATGAAGAAGTCTAACCCCACGATGAGGCACTGCATTTCGTCCAGCTTTATCACATGACATTTCAATTCCTCGGTTAAACGGTCGTAGAATTTGAATGCCCCACCCCCTGTGGCCATTATAGTGACATCTTCATTGAATTGATCCCTTTCTGTATCATGGCTATAGTGTTCTTTCAAAACGCTCTTGATGGTGGAGATAAACTTGTCTATTGCCTCGGTTTCAATCTTTAAAAAACTGAATCTGCCCCCGCCAGATTTGTCATCTTTTGAATAGTATACCAATTTCAGAAGTGACCCACCAATGTCTATCGAGAGATGTCTTATTCCGTCTGGCTGGTTGGGAAGTAGTATGTCTCTTGTGTCCGGGACTTCTTGCAAGGGAAGGTGTTCACTCGAACTATCCACTATATGAGCATTTGTGACATTCAAGGGTATTGTGTCTGGTGAATGTGAGTTGAAATATATACTTTCTTGCGAGGATTGAGAAGGCGATCTCACAAAAGTGTCATTTGTCATAGTATAAGGTGATGTGTACTGCTTTTGGTCCTTATCTATGTCTCTATAACTATCTACCAGTATGTTGACCAACCGCTTTTCTAATCCAGTGAGTGTCGATTTTTTCAACGTCTCTTGAAAAATCTTCGTTTATAAAACAAGGGAAAAAAAAATCTCGTTTTGTGTTTTGTGCTTTGAAGCGATGATTTCATATGAATGCAATGTGGTTTGCTACAACGAGGATGACCACTCTGCCTAATGTTTTCTTCTAATTTTTCCGCTCGAACCTTGTTCTAATCTGACTAAATAAATAAAGAAATCGTCCTCAGTCCAGATCTATATTTTTCAATGCAAACTGACTAGATAAAATACTCTTTAATATATAATTTTTCACGATTTTCTTTCGAGGGATCCTGAAAAACTTTTTTAGTCATTTTCATTGTTCACCCTTGCCAGTATGAATTTGTATGCAAATTCCTTTTTGTGCTCATTCTTTTTGTTCTCTTTTTTTTGGCTGTTGGCTGAATATCAAATCTTTTGTTGGATTTTTTTTCTCTTGCTTTATTTTGGCCCTAGTGATAAAAAATGCGTTATGTCATAGGTATGAGTGCAACTTTGGAGACCAACGTCTGGACTACCTCGATATGTATGTGATAGAATCGATTGCTCAGTTACAAAAATTGGAGCTTTACAAGAGAGTATCTGAAGTGTTTGAAAATGCTTTCAAGAAAGGCGAATTGATTTACGAACTGGAAAAGGACTCAGACATCCAAATCTTCAATAAGCTGGGAATCACTTATCAATTCAAGATCATCAATGCATTACTGAAGAGACCTATAAACAGGAAATCTAAGAACGAGAGCGAGAACAAGAAATTGAATCCTTTCTTGAAGAATGAACCGGACCTTACCATTTGCGACAGCTTACTTCTGGATCACTATAAATTGCTATTGAACAAGTTCCCAAACTCGAGAAACCATTTCTTGATGGTTACGAAACAATTTGTTAAGCAAGATACCTTACTAGGCCTGCAAGACTTGATCTCCATATACATGATCTTGAGTAACATTAACCGAGACAGTACAGAGGAATTTTTCTCATTTTTCAACAGTGGTAATCAAAGTGGATACTCTCAGATTCACAAGCATATTCAATTTTTAACATTCCCAGAGTACTGTGATTCCGATTCACAAGTGGTACACAAACTCAAACCTTTTGCAGACTCCTTCATCTCAGATCACCAGTACAGCTCGGATTTAAAACCTTTGACGAGTCCAGATGTGGCATTCAAGCATTTCATACTACCGTTGCCCCAACAAGAACTTGTCACTCCAGAATTATTACTTGACGTTTATAATAGACTATTGGTACCGGTGTTAAACTTATTCAGGCTGAAGAAGCTATTGCCAGAAGGCCAAGACCAATTGTTATGTGAAAATGGTGAATTGAATCCAAACATTTCGTATAATTTCATACTGACCACCAGATATTTGTTGGTAATACCTAGACTCAACGCCAAATATGATGACTGTTGGGCGAATAGTTTGCAATTTGTAGGGCTTTTCAGTGGGAGAAATCAAGAAGTCAAAGATAAGATATTGAGTATAGGGTTCCAAGAATTTTTATCAAAAGTTGGATTTCCAAATGATGATATCAATTATGCAGATGTTAAATTATAGATTTTAGCTAGGAGTTATTTATTGAGCCTTTATATGTTATTCAAATATAGTTTAGTGAAGTAGTTGACTGAATAGCGAAGCAGTGGATTCTTTTGAAGTGATATAATGTTGATTTTGACTTGTGCAGGAGTCTGTAGAATGGGTTATACTCTGTAACTTTGAGTGACTTTGGAAAAATCAAACGAGAGAAGTGACAATCTGATTGGATGATTAGTGTGAGGCGATTTGATCAACCAAATTCAAATTTGAACTTCAATAATAAAAGTTTAATTTACGATTATGCTGTTTTGTAACATTCTACCCTACAGATAATGAATCTACGGGAACGCATATGTTTCAACAATCTGCGGGTTTAGCTCAGTTGGGAGAGCGTTAGACTGAAGTCGTTTAAACAACGCTGCAATCTAAAGGTCCTTTGTTCGATCCAGAGAACTCGCATTTGTTATTTATTTTTTTGATTTTTTTTTGTCTCACTATAATGAGAGAAGCTGGAGCAAAAGGTGGGCTGGCTGGCTATCTTTTTGGAGATGAAGATGTCAAGCTGACGTATAGCTGCTTGAGTATATATCTGGTATGGGTAGCTTGAATCTGCAACTGGATTCCAAGTCTTGATCTTACAATCTTACAATTTTTTTAATTTTCAAGGCTTAAATGACTTGTAGAAGAGTCTGACCCTAAATGGCTCAGACTGAGACCTGAGTAGACCGAGGCTAAGCTGGAGAGGGTTTCAAATATTCTAAGATATTTTCTTTATCCAAGAAAAGCACTTTGTAAATGTTCACCAAAAGTCTCTACTCTAAAACCAACCTAATGATTCATCTACTCAGCTCCGTCTCGCCTCACCTCACCTCACCTCAGCTCCACCTCGTCTCAGCTCAGCTCTAATTGCCGACGTAGACTAAATACTTGAGCAATTAATAAAAAACCTCACTCTTCGTTTTCCACAGTGCAGGGAAAAAAAAACTTTACTAAGCCGTTTTCAGTCATCGGTCGGAACTGTAGGGGCTAGTCTCGGAGCTGCAGAATAGAAGAAACTAGAAATACAAGAAGTAAATTGCAAAGTGTGATTATATATACAACCAGTTATTAACTTGATATTATTCATATTATACCACAAGATCATTTGAAAATGTTCACTTTCAGGCAAATCAGCAGGAAGATTCAAAACTACGCCACCAGTAACTCACAGCTAGAGAACAAAGTGAGAGAACTCACCACTACCGATCTGTGGGGTCCAACGACACAGCAAATGTTCGAATTGAAAGAAGAGATTTTGGCCAGCACGGGGTTTGATGGTCTGGTGAGAATCACCTCTCAGCCTTCCATTTTGGACTTGCTACCTCCTCCAGACCGTGTGAGCGACTCTTCCAAGATCATTTTCCATTTATTCTACCGCATATTTGAGTACTCAGAGGTGCCGATAGTTGGGATCCCATTCCAGAAATTGAGAGCCTATTTCAATGAGGAAAAACCAGCAAAGACACTGGTACTTGAAAAATACGGCTCCCATCAGCTTTATGCAAATATCAAGAAGAACTATATCAACCAAGGCTCCGAGTACTGGATCATCCAAAAGAGCTTGAGTGTCTTGGAGTACTTGTTGTTGAACTGTTATAGTGAAGAGTACGACGTTAGAGACGAGATTCTGAGCTACCGTATCTACTTAAATGCTTTGAAAGACAACTACGTGTGTTACAAAGCTGTAGACTCCAAGATGAAGGCCCACACTGAGTTGGTGCGGTCGAAATGTAGTGCGATCTTGCTGTTACTCGAAGATCGTGATCTTTTGAGCGACAAGAGATCCAAGTTGAAAGTGGTCAATGACAAATTCCAGTACAATACAAATCTCCCACACCTGCCCACGAGAAACAGACGTTCCAGCACGCTCGGCAGTCTCGCTCGAGCCCATCATTTGAGAGGTTCTTCAGGAAATATCCACTTACTGGAAGACGACTTGTACAGCGATGATATTGTAGCACAGAATAAAGAACCAGTGCAGTACAACGACCAAGACTTGAGTCATTACTACGACAGCAACGAGGACGACAGCGACGGTCCTGGCACCACCACGTACTCGAGAAACGGATTCTACGATTCCATGCCGGACGACGACTACTTGACCTCGTCGAACATCGGGACACCACCACCACCACAGCCCGTCCCGCAAAAATCTGTTGAAAACTTGTTGGAGTTGTGACTAATTCCAGGTTTTATTTGGCTTAAATAAATGTTCTATATATTCAACTTCTCAGCTGTATCGTTGGCCAACTCCTCGTCGTCCACTTTAGCCAACCCCTTCTCGAAAATCTCCTTACCGGTCATTTTCCCTTGGTGGATTTGCACAAATCTTTGATGATACTTCTCTTCGATTCCAAACTCTTTTCTGAAGGACTTTCTCCAGTTGTTGAACGACTCCACAGTGACTTTTGTGCCGATGAATTTCTGCTGCTCTTTCATTTCCTGTCTCAACAACTCCTCGTCATATTTCTTCTGCTCGGAGTCGACTTTTTCCTGGAATAACTGTTCCAGCTGGTCTTTCAACGACGACAGCAATGCGAATACACTTGGCATGCCGATGTTTTCCTCGGCCTCTTCTATCAATTTGTGTAATAATTTCTTGGTATCTTGCTCGTCGAACTGCACTACGTTCGAGATGATCACGGGCAGTCTATGTTCTTCGTCGTCATCGTCATCGTCGTCATCGTCGTCATTATCATAATCGTCGTCTTCATATTCATCGTCGTCGTCGTCACTTTCCTCATCTGCTTCGAGCTCAGGCAGTGACCCTATCAAGACATCCAACTCTGGGGCAACTTCTGGGTACTCGTCTGGGTATTTCACATGCAATCTCAACGAATGCTGGTTATCTGACTCGACATCTAATTTCAAACTTATTGTGAATTCTGTGTCGGAGATCTTGTATAGTTCATCTGGATAAATCGATTCCAAAATTTCTATTTCTTGCTGCTGTTCTTCTTTGTAGTCCATAGTGGTGAGATAGTGTCTTTATCGAATACAATACTATTGTATTTATTGTTATGATTATTACTATTATTATTATTCTTCTTCTTCTTCTTCTTCTTCTTCTTCTTCTCCGCTTTATGATTTTTTGAAAAATGAAAATGAAAAATTTCAAGCCAAAAATCGTTTTGATTTTTTAAGCAGAAAAGAAGAGCTACTAATTAAAATTTTCAAGATTTTTTTTTAGATTTTTTTTTGTAGATTTTTTTTTTTTTTCAGCTAGAAAAGTTTTTGTAAATTTAAAGGAGACTAGTTGGACCACGATCAGTGCAAGAATAGGGTAGTTTGACTAGTACTTGGCAATATTTTTGCAGGGATTCAGATTAGAACAAGTCCACGTTGTAAAGCGACCATGTCTGAATTAAATTTGTTGCTCGAAGAGTCAAGAGCTCTGTTGGTTGAGCAGCAGCCACAGAGAGCTTTGGATATCTTGCAAGAGAAAGGTGAAAAATTCCAAGATGATGTCAATTTTTTGCAAGTTTACGGCGAAGTGTTGTTGGAGAACTCACTTTTGGAAGATGCATACACTATATTGAACAAGGCATGTGAGTTGGACCCGGAGCTGCGATTGGGGACTGAGAAATTCTTCAATTTGGGGCAGATCATCGGTGGGGAAGATGGACTCTTGTTGTTGAACATTGGCTTGAATAGGTTGCAAGAAGACTTGACAGGCGCAGAGGCACAATCCGGGTCCTCCACGATAACAGGCAAAGACCTCAAGTTGTTGAAGAAGAAATTGAACCGGGGTATCTTCGCCTCCATTGAGATTTGGATGACGGATCTCTGTATGAACGAAGAGCTGGAGTTGAAATGTGATGAGTTGATCAAATATTCGCTTGAATTGGACGCCGAGAATCCGGAACTGTGGTCGACGTTGGCCAGTATTAGGATATCGCAGCAAAGAGTGGAGGAACTGAAAGAACTGGTGATCAAATCCTGGACTTTGTTCCAAGAAAAGAGGAAAAACGACTCCGATGGGGCCGATGACCAGGACGATGACCAAGACGAAATCATCGAATTGATCCAGTCGTTATTGACGCTTTGTAAATACTCGATCGAGTTGGAGTTGTTCGACTACCTGATAGATATCGCGAATGTGATCCAAGATTTGAACGAGCAGAGCTTGGAAAGTTACTATTTAGAGAGTTTTGCCCACTATTTGGGCTTGAAGAAGAAGCAAAATGCTGACAAAGGAGAGTTCAAAGTGGGCGAGGTTTACCCCGAGCTCCCACTGTTGAGTCTCGAGCATCCAGAAGACGGAGATCTGTTGATCAGTATAAGAATCTCGTTGACCAATGGGTTGAAGATGTCCAGACAGTTGCAATTGGAGGACGACGACCAGGAATTGATAGCACAAATGAAGCTGATATTGAGCGAGTGTGGTGGAGTGATGAAGAAGAGCGAGATGCTGCAGTTGGAGAAGGAGAAGGGCGAGAACGAGAACTGGGAGGACGAGATTGATAGTGAGTGAACGAGAGAGTATAATAATGACATAGTTTAACAGGACAATTGGTTAATAGTCAAAGCTGAGGTGGTGTGGAGGTGGGTGTAGTGAGTTGCTTAAGGGAAGATAGATATTGTAGCTGTTTTATCACTTTTAGCTATATTGTAGCTGTGTTGTCTACACTTTTAGCTATTTCATCTGCGATTTTAACTGTACTGTAGCAAATTTATCTGCAAATTCAGCCATACTGCATCTACTTTACCAATTTTTTGGTTATACTACTGGGTTATCTGAGCTTTTAGCTGTATTATAGACATTTTATCTACACCTTTAGCTATTTTATCTGCATTTTTAGCTATATTGTAGCTACTTATCACAGTTACATATACTGTAGCCATTCTATCTGCACTCTTAGCTATATTGTAGCCGTTCTGTAGATCTTTTATCAATTTCAGCTATAAGACAGCTAGCTTATCAACACTTTGGGCCATACTGTGGTCATGTTATCACTTTCAACCATACTGTAGCTTTATCTACACTCTACTTGTTATGCATTGTAGCAATAAATTATAGACTATTCACTAAACATGCACTAATACAACAAAGTATACTGCAGCACCATGGGGACACTCTGCCAGTCATGGCCACCGATTCTATAACCACAGAATACAAATGCTCCATCCATCTTTTGTCTCTTCTACCTCCCCCAATGCTATATATCCACACAATATACTCGACCATTACTCGCCCTACCTTTATATTATACATATTCATACGATTGCTTATGCTGATGCCGTCTCTATTATCATTCAGTGTCCTTCGTTACTTGTCACAGAGCCGTCTCCTCGTCGTCGTCCTCTTCATCGACCCAATCACTCTCGTTTCCCTCTACCGTATGGTCTTGGAGCAACGAAGGTAAAAATGGCTTGGGCTCCTCTGGCCTGCCGTCGTCCTGCTCATGGTGTTGCTCGTCCTTCTGTCCTGTTTTCTCCTTCGCTATCACACGGCTCTCTTGGAAATCTGGCTCGTCCTCTTGGTCGTCGTACAATTCCACATACTCTTCAGGGATCAACCCTGTCTCGTTGGTCTCCGGGTCATGTGCCACCAACCACCCTTGTCCGTACCGGTAACTTATCAGCACGATCTGGTTCTCGCGTAATCGTAATTCGTTATCGTTTTCAGGCTCGAAGGAATATAAAGCAATCAGTTTCTGGGTGACGATTTCGTCGTATTCGTCGTATTCGTCGTCGTCTTCCGCCTCGTCGCCGCTTCCACTTCGTTGCAACTCGGTCTCCGACTTTATGTCAGGTATTCCGTAATGCAAAGGGTGACCTTCAGGGTATCCAAAGTCCCTTATCGAATATCTGGAAGTCATTGTCTAGTTTTGAGTTTTTTTCTTTTTTTTGGTTTGGTCTTTTTTTGGCTATATTTCGTTATTCAACATATAAGTATGGTATGGAACGTGTCTGTGGTGGTGTGACTATGGCAAGGGTGTCAAAGAATGAGGTCAATAGGTCAACAGCGGGTCTGCTCGATGCTGTTTTATATAAATAGAAGCTGACTTTGATGGTGAAATAGAAGAAAAAAAAAGAAAAAAAGATATAAAACACCAAAAATTGAAATCAGAGAGAAAAAAAATTGACCACCCAAAAAAGAAAAGAAATTAGGAAAAGGAAATAATTTATTTGATGCGTTGAGTTCTTTGTGATGGAGGCAGTGGAGATTAATTAGTTAGTGATAGTTAGTGGTAAGTGGTGGTGTTGATAATAAGTACCGTGGTGATAAGATTCTTTTGACAATTGGGCTCGATGAATGGGAAAGTTGCTACTAAATGGATATATATATACAAATAATTTATGTATTGTTTTGCTTTTATAGTTTTGAAACTTAGTTTTTGATCTTACATCTTCAAGTGATCTTCGGTTTATCCCATTTACTTATTGTCCGTTTCGTTTCATTCTATATTTATTTACTTAAAATTTCAAGCACCCGTTCTTAAGTTCATACATGCTGCCACTTTCCACTATACGAACAGAACTTCTATTTTAACCTCTCACTTTTTTCTTCCAAATTAACTACTACTCAATCAAATCCCCATCCCCTTCTCCTCTCTTTCCTTTCATCTATTATTAGAATTTTGGTTCAAAGTTGAAACCGCCCATGGGCACGAATTTGTGTCCTCTTTCAAAAAATAACTTGTTCCTATTTGCAATTTCTGTTTCCCTTGGCTGGTGGTTTTGTGGCGCCGTTCCGAAAATGTTTGGTTAGTGTATATGTTAGTCAACGCATTAGCCACTGGGTGCTAGTTAGTGCTGGCGTGGCAAGAGTAGTTCCAGTTGCCTACATTACTGAGGCTCTACAGAAATCACCCACTTAACTATCTCTTCGACAATGTTCTGAACAAAACACTTTTGGCCTGTGCGAACTCTACTACTGACAAGAGTGGCTTATGTTTGTGGCACTGATACAGAACTAATCTTGAGATGAGCTTTCTCTTATTTTGCTCAAATATCTCTATATATCTCTACCCCGTCTCTAGATATTGATTTCAAGTGACTCAAACGACATAACCTAATGGATAATTCGAAGTGATTTGATCTTCTTCCATAAGCAAGATGTGAAAGAACAGAGCTCCTTCCAATTTTGTAGATCTTCGTATCTTCTGGTGAGATATTTAGTATATACACTGACACCTTACTACGAAACCGACGTACCGCGTCATAATTTCTACATTTATTAGGCCGCAATAATTGAATAAATCTGAGTCAAAGGTTAGCATTTTGAGATAATTTCTGGATCAAGTCCATATCTCTCAGATGATTTTGTCCTCCTTTATATCTCATCCTTCTTGAAACCAAAGAAAACCTGCAAGGAGTGCCTTTTTTTGCCAGATCTTTATCTGCAAAAAGTTTTAAGTGCAGACATTGTCTTTGACTGAGAGCTTAAAGATACCGGTGGACAAGGAAGTCATGTTGAGCCAGCGGTCAGAGAGTAGGGATTTTGATCGTTGATTAAGATCTAGAAGCCAGAGAAAAAGATATGGATTAGGCTATTTAAGTATGTAGTAACTAAGACTAATTCAGGCTCCAAGTAAAATCCAGAGGCTATTTTTAAAAAAGAGCCAAAATTGATGAGATACAAACGAAGGGCAGGAGATTGTAAACTAGGCTGGCAACGGTATCTCGTAGCTATCTTTTTCGCCAGAGTGGAGAATTCGAATCAGTCGATTCCTCAGAACACACCCCTGAAGCCACTCTTGTTGATAGGCGGCAAAACAATTTAGACCAAGGGACAAAAATTCTGTTCATGTATTGACTCAACCATTTCCACATTGATAAGTTTCCTGTGACAGAAATTTAATTTACGAGTGATTCACTTAAAATCAGTCTAAATTGAAGAAGATTTACTCAAATCAATGCAATGTATAAACTACAAATTAAAAGAAGAAAAATTGGGACCAGTCCATACGTCATTATTTCTTACTCTTTCATTGCTCTCCTACTTTTCCATTATCATCACCAACGGGTTTCGAGAACCAGGATATCTAACTTCTCCATCATCTGTACATGTACCTATCTTTGCCTTTCAAATCGGTTTCCATGCCGATATGCACTCCGATATCTGTATCTCCCTTGAGTCACATCCCTCTTCTTGCTCATTAGGCCTCTTTTCTTTTTTTCCTTCCCCTGAAGCCCAAACATAAAGTTGTCTCTATGTCTTACACTCGCTTTTGATTCAATGGAGGATTTTATTGGTGTCTGCTTGTCTATGACCACCACTTCTGGACTCATTTCTACTAGTGTTCTAAGAAATTTTATTATTAAATTTCTCATCTTATTTCACCACCCTATAATCGACTTCAAGTTGTCTGCTCCCAGGATTCCATCTGCCTTCTTCAGGCCCAAAAATAATTTTTTTTTAATTTTTACTAAATAAAAAATAAATTAATAACTGAAAAGCAGTTTCAATCGATAAAATCAGTCTCAAAGAGCATATAAAACTATACCAACTCTCATAGAATCACGCAGATCGTCCAAGGTTGTATATTTATATTGGATACAATCATAACCAATTCTGAGTCACGTTTCATCATACCACTTTATTGCCATCAAATTATCTTTGTCATCAAACAGCCGCTCATCACTTAACACACAATGACAACCGCCCACAGACCTACATTTGACCACCTGAAAGGAAAGGCCAACCAAAACAAAACCCACATAGTGCACAAGAAGCTCTTGTCACAACACTCAGAGATAAAGTACAGGCATGCCGTGATATCAGAGCAAGATGATGAGTATGTGACAGGAGATATAGATTTGGATAAGCTGAAAAAGAGTGTAGAAGAGTTAAAATTGGAGTTATTGGATAGAGAGAGGAAAACAAGTGGAGAAGATGTGACGGTTGATATGAAATTGATCGAAGGTGAGAAACTGGGAGATTTAGAGGGTAAAGAGCAGGTGGTGTCGGCAGTTGAAGATGAGTATCTGTCAAGATCAGCTGGATCAGGAGCCTCATCAGACGAATCAGAGGAAGAATCAGAGGACGAAGACGAATTATTGCTCCGAGAGTTGGAGAAAATCAAAAAGGAAAGGGCAGAAAAGGCGAAAAACGATAAGATAAACGAACTTATCAAAAAGACGCAGGACGAGGAGGAGGCCAAATTGAAAAGAAGTTGGAGAGAAGAGACTGTGTTCAGCAACAGACGTAGTAAGAGAAATAAGACGTCATCGGCAAATACCAGTGGTGATAAGAACAAATACGTGAACGATATGTTACGAGACGAAAAGCATAAAAATTTCATGGATAGGTATATCAAATGAGTATAAAAGGGGTTCCCAGGTGATCTTGTGATTGTTTTCATATTAAATTTAAAGTTTTCGCACTAATTCAATTATTTTAAAGCTTTTTGAACCACACAACATGTTCATGGGATAGGCTCGATCATGCAACGGAGTATCTAATTTTACTAATTGTAATAATAATAATAATAATAATAATTTATATTTATAATGTCGATAAAAACTTTAATAATATTGACTGGACTCTCTAACGAAAGTCTTATATCTTCTTTTGAATGTTCGATTTATTATCTGCATACACCAATCAATTGCCTCAACCACAGGTGGTTTGAAGTACAACCTTCATGGTATATAATGAATATATACATAGATACATATATATATATGATGGGATTAATTTTTCTTGATGGATTGATTTATTTACTGGTGGAATGAAAAGGAGGAAAATGTGCTGCTTATTTTGGAGAAACGGCAATGTTGTCCAATTCATCCTTTTCAGCGGCTTCCAGTTCCAGTTCCAAGATGAATGGGGTCAAAGATGGCAAGTCTTCTTCGAATTTCAATTGCTTTGACAGTGGCAATAATTGGTGAGATAAAGCTAATTGATGAGCAGTCAAGATTCTGAAGTTTCTGGAGTATAATTCATCTTTTGGCAATCTTGATATAGCGGTTTGCATAACTGGAGTTTCTTCGATCAATAAATCGTCTAATCTCAAACCTAATTTTCTGTAACCGGCTAATTGGGAGAAGACCTTGGCGGTTGGTACGAAGACCGACTTCAATATTGGGGTCTTCAAAATATATTCACAAGCCTTGACGGTGGATGTTAAAGAGGCCATCTTGATTGTTCTTAATTCGATATTTGGTGATACTGAATATACGGTTCCTTCCAATATTTTCAAATATTCAAAACTAGAAAGAAACTACCAACACAAGAAGAAAATTATTTTTTCCTTGAATTTGAAATTAAAAATTGAGAATTTTTAATTGGCTTCTGGAATTGGCACGGGATAAAAGAGGTGCTGTGGAAAATGGCAGAGAAGGGTGAGAAAGGAAAAAAAACTGAAAGTGAAAAAAAAAAAAAAAGACGTGTTGAGATTTGGGCTTGGGGCACTACCATTTCCAAACGCCATTCTCTCTATGGACTAATTTCCCAAATGATAATTTATTTTTTTGCTTTCCGTGCATAAACTTGGAAGAAAAATGATTGACGGAAGGCAGCCACAAAGTGAGACACTTTCTCCATTGTTTTTTTGTGCTTCACACTAGATAGAGGTGGAGTCTATATGGACTCCATTTTCGCAGTGCCAACTGTATTTTCTACGCGATGGATACTTCACGCATCAGCACCTCCTTAGGAGCATGGACTTAAGAGGTTGGGAAACTTTAATCATAAAATAACTCATTTCATGTGCAAGTGACTGAGTAACTCAACAATCGACCTATCAGTGTAATCATCCTAATCGTAGCCATCCCCAAAAAATTAAAAACACTCTTCTTTGATCTAAGTCACATTTATTTTTTTGAGTCAAAAACTGATCAAGAACTTCAAACCCAGCAATCTATAGGGCTCTTTTGTGTTGTGATTCTGACAATCAACAGGGGACATCGGTTTTCAAAACTTCCAGACCAATTGAATTCAAATTTCTTTGATCCTAATGAAAATGCATGATAAGGAAGCAACTCCACAGTAAGTTCTGGGCCGTCACTTCCCAAGCATTAGTTTAGCGCATTCAAGATACAGCTCCACGAGTCTGCGCTATGCGTTTGTCAAACCTCTAAATAAGACTGACGCCTGGTTGTCTCAGAAGTGTTTGTAAAGTCCCTGCAAATAATTTAAGTGTAATTTTCATGAAACATTGAAGATGAAATTCCATAGCTGATGCTTAAACGTATCGACGAACAAATCCTTGAGACATGGCTAGTTCGAAGTGTCTTATGGATATTCAGACGACAAGAAGACGTCGTTATGACAATCCTCACGTCCACAGATCCCCCCCTTGATGGTTAAGATCTATATAGAAAATATTTTGAAGGTAGTGTACATAGATACCGATATGCATCCTTCTCTTTGCACTTCAATCTCAATGGCTTAGAGCCGTTTTGAGACATCTCCTTAGCTTTAGCTCGGTCTTTTGGGTTTCTTTCACCTTCACTTAACGGGCTTTCATTACTTAGTACCATTCACCGGCCCCTCGTGGATCCTCAAGGACTACAAGTAAAGCCACTCAAAGATCTCCACACGATATCTCTTCTTATCTTGGCCTCACACAGATAATTTCATCGACAATCACAAATGATCGTCCAAAATGCTATTGTGCTGTGGTTTGTTTTTGAGGGTCTTAGATTTACAGTCACTCCAAGTGATAATGCAGCTATTATCGAGAGTGTTCTAAAACAATAGGCAGCCTTAAAGCTGGGCTTTTCGGGAGCTGAAATTTTCAAGCTTTTCTTTTTTCTTTTTCTCTTTTCCAAATGCACAGATCTCTGCCCTGTCCAATCTGAGTTTAGATAATACTCACCGCTTTCAACTGAAAAGGGAGAGAGAGAAAAAAAAAATTGGGACAACAAGTAGTTGGCTTGCGTAAATTTCAATTAAACACATGAAGTGGATATATGCTTAGTCGACAATGGATTCTGAGACCTACAGAAATTAAATCAAATCCCCCTGAGTGACTCAAAGCTCCTGGCAACGCTCATCTTTGATTTTGAGCATTTGTACCTCCATCCACATAATATGTAGTCTTTTCTTGTTATTTAACTGTGTATCGATCTGCCTTCCAGAATTCCCAATTGTCTCACTTGTGCTTTAATTAATTAATTAATCCTTTAAAAGGAAACTTTATCATGAGGGGGAGAGAAAAATAGAGAAAAATAGAGAAAATCGTAAAGATTAAAAAATAAAAAAAAGTAAAAAAAACAATAAAGAAAGAAAAAAAAAATTAAAAGAAAATTTTTAAATTTGCCTGGATTTTTTATAAAAATATATAATTGTATCCATCTTTCATCATATCAAACAATCATTTGTTCAGTCATTCCTTCAAGAGAACAAGGGTCATATTCAAAAACCACTACTCGTTTGTATACACCACAAGTCAATACTGAACCTAAGATATTCTCTGGGGACAAAATTGTGGTATATTCAAAGCTATTCGCTCGTTTCAACTTTCAATTATAGTAGCGTTTAATTCTACATAGCACACACGTATTTTTTGGGAGTTGCACAAACAGCAACTAGAAGAATATTTTTTTTCTCATTCCCAATTCCAACTTGTCATCTTGTTGTTCATCGTCCCACTTCCACACCAAACCGACTAACTCGATTATCCATTCGTTTCTTCACATTCATTCCTTGTTACCATTCCCGCGTCAGTTCGGTCTCATCACTTCGGACACTAATTTAATTTTTTTTTTTCGCGCTTGAAATTCCACTTTTACTCATTTTCCAGGAACGAAGTAAAAGCGGCTAAAAAAGGTTAACGAAAATTTAGAGTGTCAAGACTGGGATTTTAAAGAAATACCTTGACAGTGATTAAGAGTGAGTGGCACTCGTCTGAAAATAGTTGAAAAGTATTCAAACTTCCGGCAAATAGCTCCACCGCTCACCGTTCAATTACAACTAGTCACGGTCTATTTTTATACATTGCTAGGCCTCACATTCCCCCATTCCTACTTCCATTGCCTTGTCCTGCATAATTTCGTCCTAAGAGAACCGGAACGAAAAAAAAAAAAAAACTTTTTTTTACTACCTCTGCACTCACTACGTCATCGGGAAAAAACAAGGCTAAGTGATAGTACCATCAAAATAGCATCAGCTCCGCCATGTTGTCACCTTCCCACATCCCGCAAAGCAAATGCTTGCAGCCACCATCGCACAAGAGACATGGCCACAAGAGGTCCTCGGCCATCTCGGGGGACTTTGACTTCAATAACATCTTTGCTTCTTCCTCCAGTGCACTTGTAGGAAGTCCGACGATGTCGCTGAAGAAGACGCCTCCCCCAATGCCTCTGATACACCAGATCCCATCAGTGAACATCGAAGATAGCTTTGCATACGATTCCACCCCTTCTGCGACCGCCTCCACACCTTCATCTGTGCAATTGCCAGCTTCTTGTTCCCCCATTTCTGCGTCTTCGCAGCCACAGCCACGATTTTTCATGACCGATGAGCTGAAGTTCGAGAACTCGTCCACCGTGCCTAATGCCATCATCGACTTAGACGACATCATCACCAAACCGAACTCTGCCAGCTACCACAGGAGGTCGGACAGCGCCCCATACGATTTTGCGGGCTTTGGTTCTCTGATGGTGTCTTCCTCGGCACCTGCTGCCATCGGTGGGCCAAACAGCACCTCTAATATGGAGAGATTCTTGCTGTCCCCTGTAAGAAACGAAATCGTAGAAGAGGAAGAGGAAGAAAGCGACACCGCCTCGATTCTGAGCCATTTGTTCTCGAAGGCCAAGGAATCCGACGACCACTCTTCGCTCAACTTGATTTTCTCCCACCACAACTCGTCCAGTTCCTTGCATTCCATGACACAGTCTCCTCAGCAGTCGTATTCCTTGACCTCGGACAAGTCTCCAAGCGTCTCCAGTCTCCGGGGCAAGCTGGCTCGGTACCAAAATTACTACTACACCCAGCAGAAAGTCGGGTCGGTGAAGCCTTCGAGCACTTCGGCACTGAAAGTGAAGCAGTTGAACTCGACCTCGCTGCCGACGTCGCGGTCGTCTTCCAAGTCGCCGACACGACTGGTGCCGGGCTTCAAGTTCGAGAGTGTCCCCTACGATATACCACAGGGCATGCTCAAGAACTACTATGGCTCGGACAACAGCGGGGCTACTCCCGGCAATTCCACCAGCACAGTGACACCAGGGATGACACCGACAGCAGCAGGTCCTGCTCCGATATTCCCTGCAGTGCTCCACAACGATCAGCAATTGCCGTTGAGATCGTCGTCGCCGCTCAGAAACGAGATCACCAACGCTGCCGATCTGCAGCCAGAACAGAAAACCCGTAAACATTCGCATGACAGGTCGAAATCACTTTCCAATACCACCAGTGTCCCGCTCCGGAACACTGCCACATCCAACACCCACCTCAAACAGCATAGCAAATCGTCATCTCAACATAATCTAAAGGACTCTCCTAGCAAAACGCATAACCGCAGTAAACATCACGAACACAAACGGTCAAGATCACTTTTCAATAGTTTGACAAAGATTCATCTTGGTCGAAACTCCATCTCCTCGACCAATCCAGGTGTTGCTTCGTCTTCTTCGTCCTCAAGATCGCAGCATTCTCGTGCCTCGTCGCTCGCCTCGTCTGGTTCCGTCATTTCCAAGACCGCCAACGAGGCATTGATCCATTATCGGGCCTCTTCTGGAAGACATCTGGACGATTCAATGAACACCACCATTACCGATTCGACACAGACCATACCTGTCTCTGCAGGTGTCAATCTCACATTGACGAATTTGGGAGAACCAGGGCCCATGGTGGTGTCATATGAACCGGAGGACTCGATTCTCGGAGATTTGGATCCTTCTGCTTTGGACCAAAATAGTGTGTCTTATGCTTCTTCTTCTTCTCAGAGCAACAGTGTGTTTGTTTCCGGGACGAAGAGAAGCTCCAGGCACAGATGGTGGTTCAGAAAGAAGAATTCGTGAGTTTGCATTAACCAGGACTTATTTGAATGGCATTAGAATATATAGATCTATAATTATAGTTGAGTAGAATAATCAGAAACTGAATGTTTGTAGGCGAGAGGTGAAGAAGAAAGAGGACAAAGAAAGAACATTGATACGGTGAAACAGCTGAAGAAAATACCGAATCGGAGGGCGTCACTGATTCAGTAACAGTGTGTCCGTCCATGTTATCTCGATATTATTGGCATAGAAAAGGTCCATTAAAAAAACTGTATCACGACAGTTCTCTTGTCTCACTAGTGTGCATCAAACTTCTCTTCATATACGGTACCTTTTAGGGCACAGTTTAGGGGCAGATTTTAACAAAGAAAGAAAAAGATTGTCTTTTTTCATCTGCGCTGAAGAGTTTTTGATTTTGACTGCTTGAAGTGCTTGAATCATGCATTGAAGTAGTGAGTTGATTCAGTCAGCATATAGTTGAGTTTCTTAACCGAGATCTGAGGTTGCACAGGTAACAGGTTTCTTCTTTTGATCCCTTGACTTCAAAATGCCAATTCTATCGATATTTTATCGATTCAACGTTTTTCATGCCCCCACCGATTTTTATATACGAAGAATAGTCTTTGGAGATTGCGAATATAGCTCTATATTTTAAATATTATATAAAAACTATACACCCAATTATTGTAGAACTACATAAAACGCCCTGCTCATTCGGTTTAACTGGTATATGTGGAACCTCCTTTTAACTCCCCTTCCCCCCAAAACGTACTCACCAAAACTCCCAGTAACCCTACCCTAATCTCAGCCCCGATCGTTATCATTTAGGTCTCTGTTGCAATTTCTCACAATAGCAAAAAGGGCTACAAAAAAATTTCACGATTTTTTCGACGAGGCAAAAAAATAACACGTCGATTCCCAAATACAAGATAAAATTCCTAAATATTTTTTTTTTTCAAATGCAAATATAAAAGTTGAAAGATATCCATAAGTGAAAAAAAAACTTTGAAATAAATCCATTATCAGTCAAATAGATTCGAGGAATATATATACGTGAATTATCGATCGATATGTCCTCATCATCTACGCCATTGAGCAAAGGTCCAGCGGGATCTGCGCAATTGAGTAAGAAAGATTTGAGTTTTGATTGTGGCTACAGAACTACCAACGTGAGTAAATTAGTTTTGGAAACTGATTTGATTTTTTTTGATTCGGCTTTCTCGTTATATTGATTACAAAAATCACCAAGTGCCAATTACTAACATAGCCAATTGCAGTACCCGGCTATCCACAATGCTCCATTGCCAGCTGACGGTCCCGGATCCAAGCATTTCTCCAATTTGACTGTCGCCGGTATCGCTATAGCCGTGCCATATTACATCACCTACAAATTGGGTCTTGGTAAATACACATTCATTTTCTTCTTCTTGATCTCGGCATTGCCTATCTTGATGGCCTACTGGACCGTGATGTCAAGTTACTCCCCTCGTTTGAATGAAAAGGTCAAATTGCCTAACCGTGGCGTTGAATTCTACTTGGAATTCCACGACGATGCATTGCTGCTGAAATACAAGGGCAACAACAAGATACCATTTGAGACTTTCCACGAGTTATATTTCGACAACAAAGTATCCTTCAAAGGTGATCTGTTGGACATCTTGGAATACAGACACGACTGGTGCAACTTCAAATTCACCTTGTCCTTGTTCAGATTCTTCCTCTTTGGAATGATCCCAGAAGTGATCATGCACACCAGATCGCAAGACGAGGAGCAAGTCAGAGACCACTACGACAGAGGTGACGATTTCTACAGCTGGTTCTTGGGGGACCGTATGATTTACACCTCCGGTGTTATCAGCGACATTGAAGAGTACGAATCCTTGGAAACTTTGCAAGACAACAAGTTGAAGACTGTCTGTGAGAAGATCGATTTGAAAAAAGGTGAGTACTTGTTGGATTTAGGATGTGGATGGGGAACCTTGGCCAGCTATGCCTCCTACCAATACGGTGCCAAGGTCACCGGTATCACTTTGGGTAAGAACCAGACCAAATACGGTATGGAACAATTAGCCAAGTACAACATTTCTCCAGAGCAATCCAAGATTTTGTGTATGGACTACAGAGACACCCCATTGCCATTGGACGGTAGCAAGAAGTACGACAAGATCACCTGTTTGGAGATGGCCGAGCATGTCGGAATCAGAAAATTTGGCTCCTTCTTGCAACAAGTGTACGATATGTTGGAGGATGACGGTATCTTTTATTTGCAATATGCCGGTATCAGAAAGTCGTGGCAATACGAGGACTTGGAGTGGGGTTTGTTCATGAACAAGTACATCTTCCCAGGTGCTGATCTGTCCACCCCATTGACTTTTGTCACCAACGCATTGGAAAACACTGGTTTCGAGGTTGTCTCCTTGGACAACATCGGTGTCCACTACTCTCTGACCTTGTGGAGATGGTACACCAACTGGATGTCCAACAAGGACAAGGTTGTCAACAAGTACGGTGTCAAATGGTTCAGAATCTGGGAATTTTTCTTGGCTTCCTCCACCATCATTTCCAGACAAGGCTCTGCTACTTGTTACCAAATTGTCTTGAGAAAGAACTTGAACTCTTACCACAGAGTTGAATACATTCCAAAACAAACCGGATTATTGAAGGGTGACAAATGGGCCAAATAAAAGAAAGGAATCAAAGAAAAGGTGGGAGTTATTGATTGAATAGAATTGTCTTCTTCTTTTGAGTATTTTTTTATTATTCTTATGATCACAAGTTATCAATTGTTATTAATATTACGATTCTTTTGATATGTACATATCTTTCTTTTACACATATGAATATATATGTATCAATCTGGCCAATCGAGAAACAAATTATTTGTATAGGATTTTGAATGAATAAGAAGTGGCTTCAACTATGATACTGTAGTAGAAAAGATGAGGTCTTGCAAGGTACATCACATATAAAAACAATTAAATAAGCTTTTTATAAGTATTCAAAAACTATAAAATACTCAATAAATAAGATAATAAATAGATTGGGTTGATAAATAGGTTAATAAATAAGGTAATAAATAAGTGGAATAAATAAATAAATAGGTTAATAAATAAATGAATAGGGTCAGTCTCGGTGATCAATTCTTGTTACCATCAAATTCCTGATTCAATTTCAAATGAGCATACTTCTTTGTATAGTTCTCAATCATCCTTATCGCAAACTCTACATTGTGCTGATAAGGTCCATATACAATGAACATGATATCATCATCTTTCGATTTGGAAACTTGATCTTCGTCTAATAAAATTCTTTGGATCTTCAAATTACAATCAGATTTGGTGCGGAGAGTGTATTTGAAACTGGCAAAATTTCTGAACAACGATCCACAGTAATAAGACTTCAAAATAATCTTGTCGGTGTATAAATCTTGGTTACGATTTTTTTGAAACTTTATGAATTTCTTTTTGATTTCAGGATTGTTGCCATCATTGGTGTTGGTTGAGATACCCTCGCCATGATAGTAATAGTATTGGTGGAATTTATTGAAATCACCGAAATTAGATTCGATTTCTTTCAAAACGTTGTAAAAGAAAGACTTCAAAACGTTTGACGAAACTCTAATCAAGATTTCATCACAATCTGGTAACGTTGAAACTGATATCAATGTCTTATGGACCATTTTCTTCAATTCTTCATTTGTCATCAACAAATGGCTGAAAAAGCTCTCCGGAAGTAAAAATTTGGATTGGTAGATAAAATTTTTTGGCACTTCCTTTATTACAATGTCGTTTAAGAACGGCAGGAGTGGTTTACCATTGATGATCTTATTCAAAAAGATGGAGATTGGGATCACTCTCTGAGGATCCAACTCCATCTCAAAGATCAGATATGGCAATTGACTTGCTTGGTTCTCGACACTCAACACAAAATTGGAATTGTTACTTAAAAATTTCGAGATTTTTTCATCCATAAGAATTGGGATCAGTAGCCTTGGCATTATACACCTCAAGATGAATTTTTCAGAAGAATTTGAAATCAGAGACTGGAAATATTGTGACTGGTGCTGCGACTGTGACGGTAGCGGTTGATATTGTGAGGGGAAAAATTGGTGTGAACTGTGGTGTTCAATTGGTAGGGGTTGAGAAAACGGAAACTGAGATATATTTGTCAATTCTGGGTTATTGATCGAATTTGTTCCTGGTATTGGCGCTCCCATATTACCTGTACCGACATTGTTCGTCATCCCAGCCATTACTGTGTTCGTCGTAGCATTGTTATCGCCGGCAAATGTATTATTTAATTCAGAGCTTTTCGATTGAATATCGGACTCTCTTCTTTGGAACCCTGTATTTGAGAAAGAAGTATTATAATCACTTGGATCTTTGTTCAGACCTTGGTAATCACGATTTTCTGTGGTGCTGGTGGTATTGATGTTCTCCATAAATTGAACTGCATTTATATGAAAAGTGAATTCTCTTGATCTGGTTCTTGGACTGTGATTTTTTCTCCTGCGTTTTTCTGTTATCTAATCGATCAGCCTAGCTGAAAAAAAATAACTAGCTAACGAGGTGACTTAATAAAGGTGTTGACTTAACTATGGATTCGTGTGCGTGAGTGTGCGAAGGAAAAAGACAAGTTGGACTCTAAATATTGGCTCGATAAATGAGGAGCAGCTTTGAAGTGGTGAATTGATGGAGAGTGGGGAAAGTGGTGACGTGGTGATCTTACGAGGTAATGATGAGACAATGATAGTTGTTTGATGAAGTGATGATTTAATGATGTGGTTATCTGATGATTCAGTTTATTGATAGTCTGATTATTGAACTATCTGGCAAAACGGTCTGGTGTGGACTTTGATTGACCTTGATGGTCTATCTTGCAATTCAATAAGATGTACTTATGAGAGCTATTGTCAATACCGCACCTTCTTCTATTCTATTCAATTCTTGTATATGGGAATGTGAAAAAGGCTATCAAGACGGACTCCGGGTTTTCCCTTTTCTTGATTTTCCCTTGCCTTTCTGGTTAAGATCGACAAGCCAACTCACCTAAATATTGTTCGAACAAACAAGGATCAATTAAATCAGACGATGAATAGAAAAAAAAAACAAAAATTATTCAAAAATTCACAAAACAATTCAGAAACTTAACAAAAAACGAACCCAGAAAGAAAAAGAGTTGAATAAATAGTCCAAATTGACCTGAGCTCAATTAAGTCTGAGCAGTAATTGATATACTTAGTTGATGCTGTCAGACTGAAATTATAACTTTATCAGAAATTGGTTTGCGTCCTCGATGTATGTGGTGAAACTTGCTTGTAGTTGATAGCCTGAAGTGTGCTGTGGCGTCACTATTCGCTGGAGAGCAGCACTTGATTGATTGATCAATTGATAATCTGATGTATGGACTGATATATTTCGCTTGGTGTAAAAATGCTCTTTTTTTATCTGAAAAAAATAGACCCTTCCACTCTGTAAGAAGAGGCAGAAATCTCATCTTTGTTAGTCGATTTGCTACATCTGTTTGTTCCCCTCTTCTGTTTTGGGAATTTTGTGCACTACAGAATGCTGAATGCGAGAAACACTTCACGCATTGCGGATGCATAGTAGGATAAATTTATTGTAGAGACAATAATCTGTAAGCTCTTGTTAACAGATCAAATTTTATGACTAGACATAGCAGATAAAATCTAATACACCACTTTCCTTGTGACTTTCCATTTGCTTGAAATCATTTAAAATCTCTTCCGCTTTCCTTTTCCGCTGTTGTTATCTATCATTTACACTGTAACTTCCACTACACCCTCTTTCAGATCGTCCCCTTTTTTTCCCACAAAGCTAACCCCCCTCTGTTGCATACCAAGAACTTCACTTTTGTGTCAAAGATTAGAGATTCCATTCCCATTTTTACGGTCTAATATGCTCGAGCTCGACTTTGATGCCATCTTGGCTGACAATGAGAATGTCCCTTTCGAAGTTTGGATTCTGCAAATGGAGCAAGAATTGTTGTCAGCGAGACTGCCAGATTTGTTACAACAACAGTCATCATTACTGCAACTGGAACAGATACAGCGACAAGTCGCCACTCCGGGGTCATTGTTCCAAAATGTGTCAACCCACATGATTACTGAGACTTCCAATACTGAATCGCTCAATAGCTGTTACTCATTTACAAAAGAAATGGACCCAGATTTAGAGACTACAACGTCAGACGTGCTTTCTTCCAATCTCCCATCAAAGAAAAGAGTTCGGGCTGGTACAGCTACTAGTTCTACTCTGCCCTCATTCATTGCCAGAGTCGATGCTCAATTGCAAGACAATCTGTCTGACTTGATAAATAACCTTCATCAAAGTGAACAAGACATTACGATTCAAGATGTACATTCAACACAAGTTTCTTCGAAGGAAGAATCACTATTGGACACCTACCAAACTGCTCTTTTGTTGAATGATTACGGCTCTTTTCAAGCCCCTGATTCTTTGGCGAATCAGAACTTCATTCCCTTCCCATCATTGAATTCTTACTACGGAACCTCAATGCCAGAAAAAGACTTTATAAGCCAGCCATCAAAGTTTCAGTTGGTAAACCAACCGTCACCACAGCACAAAAATTCTGAAGAACAGTCAAGTACTCTGTGTGGTGAAAAATTCATTTATGAAATTACCAAATTCCGTTCGGCCCCTCTTGTTGGTTACAATGTCCATTCCAATGAGAAAATAGAAGTCCGGAACCTCAGAGTATTGAAAGAACCCCGGACCCAAGTATGGGACCAGTTGCCACGACTTTCCCAAATCGCTTCCCTTTCAACTTTCAGATTGAGAAACAACTTCACTATTGGTGACTGTATCCACGATCAGGCCTCAGAAGTCGTCAACGCTCAGTATTTCGAAGACAATATATCTGAGCCTTTTGGAAGTTATCTCTACATGCCAAGGATCAGAAGAACTTACGACATCTTGGAAAATGGGGAGTTGAAAACAATCACAGAGGGATTGTGCCCATATTGTCCTTATATCAAGTTCGGTCAAATGAAAAACTCAAACTACGGACACCACTTATCGATCCAGCATGGTATACAGACAAATGGGACTGCAGTTCCAGATCCAGTGGGTCATTTTTTTTACTATTACGAGAAGAAGAATAAAATCAACTGGACCAACAGTATCTTTGAAGGGGTCCAATGTCCAGTGGAGAACTGCCACACTATTTGCAAACTGTCACCTCAAAATTCTGAAAATCCAAACAGATTGTTGGATTATTTAAGGCATTATAGAAGATATCACAAGACAGGCAAGTTCAAAAAAACAGCAGTTACAGGTGCTGGATTGAGTGGTCATGATGCTATTCATTCAAGTGGATTTATATAAATCTAACATTCGTATACCCTTGACAGTATTGAACCTATTCAAACCGGTGATTTTCACCTCCAACAAGTCATCGTTATTGTAATTATCATTGTACTTGGGTATTTCAATGGAACACCCACTATTGTATTCTATAATAAATTTGTTTTTTAGCACTTTGACCACATCCTGGTAACTCAAAATCCTTGTATCTTGGTCTATCTTATCAAATGGTGTATATTTCACTGGGTTTTCTTTGAGAAACTCCAAATATTTGGGCTTCAAATGGTCGAGTACAAGGCTTTGGTTCCATACTTTGATATGTACAGCTGTCTCACTACGGTTTTGTAGATTATCTATATAAATCATTCGATCGCTATTGAAATTACAGAACTCTTCATCTCGATTTTCTCCCTTTTGTAATTGCCTGATGAATTGATAGGGGAATAGAAATTTTGTTCTTAAGGTGTGATCAGGTTGATAGTTGTACTCAAGGTGGAAGCTGTGGTCGATCTTTTTGCAATTAAGCAACTTGGATATATTAACAACAAATGATTCAAGTCTGTTCATCGGCACGTCTTCACATTGGAGCACATCAAATGGCAATAACTCATGAGATTTGATTATATTCAGTGAAGAAATGTGGACATCTGTCTTTGATTTCATGTATTGGACATACTTTGGGTCCAAGATACTAGTTGTTGCCAATCTCGGTATCATCAATCGCACAGGCAACCTTTCAGTTGATATTTTAGAAGCGTTTCTCAACATTCTCTTGCTTCCTAGTTCCTGGCTTCCTCCTGATCTTAGCCTTTCTTTGGTATTAAAAATATGAAAAAAAAAAAATTCCAAATTTTTTTGGTCTCTAAATTTTTTTTCACACCTCCGAAGCTCTTTTAGATTTTTGAAATGTGGGGCAGCGAAGGTGTATCTGTAGTGGAGAATATTTGTGGTGAAGAATGTTTGCAGTGAAAAGTATTGCAGTGAAGAATTACAGTGAATTTTTACTGTGAAGAGTATTTACACTAAGTAGTAAATAAAAATAATGCGAATGTATGTATGTTCATAATTACATAAATGCTAATTTTCTTCTTTAATATTTTGCCTTTTGCTTCTTACAATAATCAATGAAAACCTTTTTATGCAATGTACCACAAAATTTCCCATCTTCATCAAGGACACAAATCTCTCTGATACCCAATTTACTAAAAATAGAATAGACAAGACTCAATTTCGAGTCATAATCAAGGTATATCGGGTTATAATCAATAGTGGTTGTGAAATCTGTCAATTTGTTCAACAACAGTAACACAATTTCTTCCTGTTGCAGTTGAGAAGATGAAATCTCTGAAGTGTTTGAGAACAAGTCGGAAATGTCTGAGTCGTCGTCATCTTCCGATCTGCCCAATTTGATCATGATCTCATCTGTGATGTTGTATTCTCGACAGAAATTGGCCAACTTATCTAGTTGGAATTCGAGAACAGGTGCCGGAATTAAACCAACAACTGTGTCCCCATGATTCTTCACCACTGAAAGGCAGCCATCTAACAAGGAGTTCTGTTGTAATAGCCTTAACTTAGATTTCAACACGGAAACCGGGTAGAAAGGCGACTCTGAAATATCAATAATATAGTCTAGATTCAGGGTTTCTGGAATTAAATCGATCAATTTCACGTTCTTGTCTAAAAAGACAGGAGTTGAACGATTATCCAAGAAGGGAAAATCATTTTTCAGAATCAACAACTCGTATAAAGAATAAGGCTCAATCATGTTAGCAACCCAGTTTGAAATGGCAATGGCAATGGAGATCGGCAATACGTAGGTATAAGAAGAGGTCAATTCGAACAAGATCGCTGCTAAAGTGACATTCATCCTGGTAACACCGGCCATGAAGGCACCAGCTCCAATCATTGCATAGATCCCGAAATCCACACAGGTGACATTCAGATCATTATCATCAGATAAGAGACTTTTACTAGAGAATACGAGATTAGAAAACTGAGGATAAGACATAACCAAGTACTGCAAAAATGCGGCAAATAACCTTCCAAATAACGCCCCGATGGTCATTGAAGGTACATAGATCCCCGCGGGAAGCTTCAGACCAAAAGTAATACTTGTGAGACCCAACTTAATTACTAAAGCCCATAATAAATGGTTCAACTCGGGCCAAATGCGATCGTAACGGATCAAGGTGATCCCACCGGCATCGGATATCTGCTTATTTTCCAAGATGGGGCACGAATTGGTGATTGTACAAGGGCTGGCCAATAGATAGAGCAACTCTGTTGTTGGGATCTTTGTATATTTGTTGTAGAAAGTTGTCATTGCCGTGAGAAATGCAATTAAAAGCACTTCTAGCACGGGCTTGTCCTTGATCCAAGACAAAGATCTGAAACTTTTGCTCCACCATTGGGTGAAAAGACAAAAACCTGCCCCAAAAATACCACCGGCGATCCCAATGAAGATGAAAAACACCAATTCTATCGGTTCCCAGTCACTGGAATACTCTACTTCAAACAATACGGTTTTCCCAGTGCCGTAAGGGTTCAAAAACTTCAAGAAAAGAGTGGAAGACATGGCACAGATGAAAATGGGGAACAATTGGTTTATAGGCAAGTAATAGGTGACCTCCTCTATGGAGAACAATACAGCCCCTAAAGGTGAACCAAAAGCCAATGCAACTCCTGCGCTTGCAGATGCACTCAAGATCTGTCTCTTTTCCAAGTCGTTACTGTTGATCTTGTCAAAGATCCTGCAGCAGATGTTTCCGATGCAAGCAGACAAGTGTACGTAAGGGCCTTCTTTACCTAAAGCCATACCTGAGGCTATGGCTAGAACCAACGACGACAGTTTACAGACCAAAGTCCAGGTTCCCAAGAATTTCCGGATGACGAAACCTGAAAGAATGGTTTTAACTTCAGGAACACCTGAACCATATGCGGTGTACCACACTTTGTGGTTGTATTTACGTTTTTTAATTGATTTATCTACGTCATTGTTAGTATTGGCAGTGTTATCGTCGTCGTTGGATGACAACAACGGGTTGGTGGTCTTGGTTAGAAGCGTTATCTGCACCGCGAGAAAGGCCAAAAACAATGTCAAGAGCAGATAAATTACAAAATCAAAGGAGAAATGGCTTTCTGAGGGGAAAAACTCGGACCAGCTCTTGAAATTCGGACACATGGTCTCGCTTTGGTCGTTATTGGTATCTTTTAAGATGGCATTTGTCTCGTAATAGTTGGTGCAGCACACATTTTCACTCCACACCCAGTTGGTGACACAGTAGCCCCGCTTCAAGTCGATCAACACGTTCTCCACCATGTCTATAGAGTACAGGAGACATGCACAGAGGAATGAGATGATCATTATGAGGATCCAGCTCTTGGCATTGTCAAAGTTCTTCAAGATTTTCTTGTGCCACGACCGTTCCCCCAGTCGTATGAGATGTGACAACCGTTCAGACTGTTTGATGGAGTTGTCCAACCAGTCAATGGTTGTGAAATCGTCGTAGAAATTGGTTTTCACCAGCGACTCGTCGACGGAGGCGCCGTTTCCAGTGTCATTTTCTTCAAAAATGGTGTCGTCGATCTTCGAATCGTCAATACTCGTGCCAGGAACACCTATTGACCCATATAAACTGGTCTGTTGCAACGACTGCTGCCTCAAAAGCGAGGGCCTGCCCAAGAGAGAGTGCTGGTCGTCGGTTGGAGTGGCTGGGGTCATGGCCATTTGGAAAAAATCGTTGATATGGCCCGTGTTGGAGCTGCCTGTCTGAGAATTGATTATTCTGGGAGATCGAAGACTCATGTTATAAGTGGAATTCAAGAGCTGCTGAGAGGGCAAATGAATGAGTTGGTCGGTGGGGTTGTGGTCATTTTCGTTGTGGATGGGTGGCTGTCTGATCGAGGGGATGGACCTGAGTCTGGACAAGACGGCAACGTTGTTCTCGCTGATAAGACTGTTGTTGGTGTTGGAGTTATGTGATGATTCGGCCATACTGGAGTTCGCGTGCAACGAGCTGGTGGACTCGGAGAGCGCACTTCCGCCTTTCAGGCTGGATTTCGACCCCGATCTGGGTTCCGTGCGGTTGGGCATGGGATCGGATTTTGATATTGAGGATCAGTGCCGGTGATGGGGGGGACGGAGTAGATTTAAATAAAAATGCAAACAATGTGCGATAAAAATGACAGATAAGGGAAAATAGTAAAAAAGTCTAGTAAAAAAGTTTGGTAAATAAAAGTTTAGTAGGGAATTTAATAAGGAAAAACTGCAAGGAAGAAGTGCTTAGTAAGGAAAAAAATAAGCGGAGTTAGTAAGGAAAATAAGTGAGGGGGTTGATGTGAGTGAAGTGATTGAGTTGTGGTATTTGTCTGGAGACCATTCAATTGGATCACTTCGTTCACTTGGTTTAATTGGTTATTTTTGTCTGTTTGTGGAATTATTTTATCAGTCGAATCGATCCCAGTAATATTCATTCTTTTATGTAACCATAATCCCGTCAAATCCCACCAGTGCCTGCACCGCACCCCCGCTCATCCACAGTTACTTGTCATATTCGCGTCTTGGCACACCTCAAACAAGAGCATTCATATATCTGCAACCTAATAGCAAGGTTGGAGCTTCAATGTTAAGGGAGAATACAAAAAAGTTGAGACAGTATAGTGATGATCTTAGCAAGGATTGACGGTGAAATGTAGAATGCAAGGATTACGGCGGATCAAGGGCTGGATGTATCCTTATCAGGAGACAAGTTCTTTTAGTACTTTTAGCACTCTTAATAGTAACATCTATGAATACATACCCATCCTCGACAGTATCCATTCTGTCAATCCCCTGAATGACTCAATAACTTGTCCTAATACCGAGTTCCGCCAACACTAATGCAGAAAATCCTAAACCTTATTCCCATCTCTTGGAAGTTCCTCTTGTTCGGTTTTTATAGGTTTCAAATTTTTGCAAACGAAAAACCGATTTGATGCATTTTATAACATGTCAATTGGCGACATGTTTTTTGAGAGCTTTGAGGAAAAAGCCAAGATAGAACGGCTAGACAGGACAAGAGTTGTACTCAAACATTCGTATTTTCCTGCTGGAATCGTAATACTACTACTACTACCATTCACTCAGTATACCCTTCACTCTTGACTTACACAATTGGAACCTGTCAAAAGTACAATACGTCGTGTGCAGCTGGATGTTTTGTCTAATTTCCCCTGAAACAATAACTACAATAAGAAAAAGCTGCAACCTCAGCATTTTATTGTGTGGACCTTGTTTCATCCTGATACCAAACAAGCTGTAAGTTGTGTGGACAAAAGTTCTATTCGGGTCGAAACCCCTGAGTTCCCCTTACCTCAAAGTCGATGTTGACAACATCAAAAGAACATCGAAGCTCTTTTTATTTATGGTCTACTCGCATTAGTCGCTTTTTTGAAAAAAGAAAAATTTACCGTAAAATCACTGCAAAAGCCCTGCAAAAGTGCCGCTTTACTAAAAAGCTGCCTTTTTTATTTTAGATTTTTTTCTTCATCAAGAAAAAGGGGTAATTAGGTTGAAACAAGTGCCTCTTGTATGACAATAGCTTGTTTCGGATTCATTGTAAATGATTGAACCAACATCAAAGTCGGCAAACCATATATAAATACCTCGAATATCGTCCCAGGAATATAATGAACCCATCATACCAACCATTACAAGACCAATTCGCAATCTCATCAAAGCCTGTCCCACCTCCCTACACTAATAAAATGGATCAATTGCAATATGCACAACAACTCCAGTATAACGACTCATTGAGAAAGCTGTTATGGCAGCAGCAGACGTCTTTGATCAACCAGCAAAACTATTTCCAGGCATCCCCGCTCATCCCAGTACAATCAGACCGCGCCAGCGCCGTCACTCCCTCCAAAAAAAGGGGTGAAATCCATTATAATGATTACACCGACCATCAACTCTACTCGCAAAGATTGCCCACGAGCTATGTCAAAAATGTCCGCGATCCCATCGAAGGCTATCCGAAATTACAAAAATTGAGACAGTTGAAAAGACAAAGTGTTGAACAATTCGCTACCAAGCCTTACGGTTACCGTTGCGAACCTTCCAAGATGATTGAAACTCTTAACCATTGGATCGTGCACGACAAACTATGCTTCGATGTCATCATGTTGGGTGCGCTCACAGAGAACCAGTTTATTTACCCCTTTTTAACACAACTCCCGCTTGATAAGCTCTGTTCCAAACCGGGTTTTTTGTTCATATGGTCGTCCACTCAGAAAATTAACGAGTTGAATAAGCTCTTAGCCACGAATAACAACAACAACTGGTCGAAAAAATTCCGTAGATCTGAAGAATTGGTGTTTGTCCCAGTGACAAGAGATTCCCCTTATTATCCTTACAAGGACTCAGTCTCCATTGGAGACGACGAGAAATATTTCCAGAAATTGCAATGGCACTGCTGGATGTGCATAACGGGTACCGTGCGCAGATCCACCGATAATCATCTAATCCATTGTAACTTGAACACGGACTTGCTGATTGAAAAAGATCCGACCTACGATGACTGTGAGATCGATGAAATCGATAACAATGTCGTTCCTAACTTCATATATCAAGTAGCAGAGAATTTCTCTTCTTCTACAAGAAGACTACATATCATCCCCTCCAGAACGGGGTTCTCTAAACCTGTAAAAGTCAGACAAGGATGGGTTATATTAAGTCCTGATATATTGTTGAACAATTTCAAGCCCGATGCATACAAGAAGGACATCGATCATATTGGCCATAACATCCCGTTCAACAATGAGATCGAGTCACTTCGACCTAAATCGCCCGACTTCCGTCAACAAAAACAGAAAAGGGGCTAGTCTTGGCCTCACACAGCTCTATACATATATCCTTCATTATTTCGAATTTTTTTTTATTTATCTCTTTAATCATGATATAAATATATATACCCATCTAATATACAGCAAAAACTAAAAGATATATACACACGAAATATACATATAATGTATATGTATATAATAAATAACCGCAAAAGATAACATCAACTAAAAAAATGCAACAACTAAAACCCTTAAACTTCAAACTATCACTCCTTTCATAATAAAATTCATTCCATTTTCTTTTTTTTTTTGGTTTTTTGTGGTTTTTAGGATGGGCAACGACACTTGTTGCACCATTCCCCGATTTCTTGTCCTGGATCAGACCGTTGCCAAACAACGGCCCTTCTCTAATTCTTCAATCGTAGACTCCACAACATCTTCTTCATCCTCGTCTTCAACTAACTCTATTGTACAATACTTGACCATGTCCCATCTTTTCCAAAATGCAACACAGTCCTCGAACTCGTCTCCTTCAACGTAATCTTGCAAATAATACTTGGCATTCGTCAATCTGTCCTTCAAGTTCTGCAACGACATCTGCTGCTTGACTTGCAGTTGCTTGTTGTTCAGTTGCACCATTTGCAGGTCAACTTTGCCGTTCAAATCGATATCAGCGTAGTCGGTCATCTCCGTTTCGGCAGTGGAGCCCACTTCTTCCGAATAGTACTCCTCGTCGTTGTCGTCGGTGACCGAGATCGAGTTAGGCGTGTTGGCAACGTCTTGAGAGTAGCCGTAGTTTTCATCCTCGGCATAACTCGTGGCGTCGCAGTATCTGGCCCAGGCCTCGTCGATGGCACTGACCAAATATTCGAAGCAGCGGCTTCTGGCGGCGAAATCCGACTGAGGCAAAGGTCTGGCACTGGCATTAACGTCACCATTCATGCTGTTGACAGTGTTGTTAATGTTGTTAATGCCGTTTCTGCTGCTGGCACCATCAGAGATCATCGAACACGATCTTTTCTTTTGGGCGAGCCCACGTCTCTGCTGGTTCATTTCCTTCTCCTTCAGCTCAGCAACATTTTGTTCCTCGTCTTCGTCATCGCTGTACAACGCTACAGCACGTGACAACTCAATGTTGGAAGGCGTTTCAGCGGCAGATCTCGTGCTGCTCCTTCTTCTTTTGAGCAACGATTTTCTTCTCTCGGTCTGGTGATCGTACGACTCTGTTTCAGAGTCGTCGTCATCTTCCTCACTGGACGAGATGTTTTTGGAATTGAGGCAGCTCGACGTTGTAAACACAAAATCAGAGCTTGATCTCGAGCGAGGCGACACTTTGCGGCATTTCTTGAAAGGTCTTGGCGTCGATGAGAATGGCAAACTTGAACAGGAACGTTTCAAAGATAAAGCCATTATGTATATATGTGTGATTGTATTTGTATGTGGGTGCGGGTGTGTGAAAACAATCAATTTCTCCTAAAATGGAAAGTTTGATAAACTTTGCACTTCAAAAAGATTGGTAGTGGTGTAACGATGTTTGGGAGCAAAAAAATAACCTTCACTTCTATTTAATGACACGTACTTGGCAGAAACTGACAGCGTGGCAAAAAAAAAAAAGGATGAACGAATCTTCTCACCTAATCTGACTGAGCAGCACAATAAAGTGGTCAATCTATGGGTTGTTCAGCACTAGCTTCTCGAAAAAACGATGAAGTCAGATATGTAAATATCAGCGACAAATATATGTATATATATATCAATTTAATATATATGTGTAATATATATAATTAAGTAGATATATATTTAGATATCACTTGATGGTGACGAACGTAGTAGTATATAATATACTAATAGGACTTTGAGTGAGTAAAATACTAAAAAAAAAAAAATTTGTTAAGCAAAAAACTTGGACAGTTCTAGCTTTTGTCTCTTCAAATTTTCTTTTAGCCTTCGAATTTTTGGTATTCGAAAAGTAACAAGAAAGTAAAAAAAAAGTGAAAAAACTGTTATTTAAAAATAAAAATGAATTTTTCTGAATTTAAATTTTCGCAACCACGACAACGAGGAGAATTCTGCGCTCTAATTGGTCAGAAAAACAGAATAAACCTTTTCTATCCGGATATTTTCAAAGTGCTCCATAACCAACCTTCCAAATGACGCTGCTTCAATTTTGTCCATTCCTTGTCGAAGTGGAAGGTGGCGCTTAGACTACGTTTTTTTGAAATGTATTAACGAAGACTAAATGAAGGCGTATCATCTTCAAATTTGATGATCCATCTATTCAGATGCTGTATATTATGGTCCTTTTTTCAGCTTTTCGATACCGTGATTTAAAGCTCGTATTTCGGGGACTTAAAAACAGTCCTTTTTTACGTGGTTTTCCTTTGTAATTTACTCAGAGGCACTTTTGTCTCAAATGAGAAGAGAGACCTCCCGAAATGGAAGAAAGAATCTCATGGAAAAAAAAGAAAAAAAAAAAGAAAAAAAAAAGTAAAGTTGAAAAAAGCTTTCCATATGTTTTAATTCGATAAACCTCTCCTACAGGGATAAATACTAGGTTAGGAAGTAAAGCAGCAGCAGCAGCAAGGAATGCTGTTGCTTGTGAGCAGAAACTTGCTGTTGCTTGTGAGCAGAAACTAACAAGACACATACGATAGAGGACAATAGTGAGAAAACTGGCAGTACTAAGTGGAATGTCCCTTTGGTATATGGAATTGTTGCAAGTCAATAATAACCAGTGAGTGAATTAACTTTGCTAGCTGGTTCGTTGTCTGCTTGTTATCTTTTTCGAACAAGGTACTAACTTTGTGTTTCACCTTATTGACATCAAAATTAATAATGTGCTAATTTTGTTTCTGAACCCCCCTTCAATCATCAATATACAAATTATGCAGTTTGATATAGTTGAGAATTTCTTTTGATAAATGCAAATCCGATGACACTGAGGTGGAGATTTCATCGTCACCTTCAAGGTTTTTGATCTGTTTTCTTATCTTTGAAGAACTCAGCCTTAATAACTGATTATCTCCTTCAACAATAAATATTTTTTTGCCCCACTGAGACGGAATGAAATCGAGTTTTCCTTGTTTCAATTTGTCTAGATAAAGAAACTGATCTTTAGTATCTTGATCTTCGTTGTCTTCAGCTTTCCTCGTCACCAGGACGATATCACACATCGACATGAATTCTTCCAATGACTCTGCCACCGTTAATGGCACATAGTATTTTGGATCAAAGATTCTAACTAGAGTATCAAATCCAACCACAAAAGTCAATTTGACCGAAATCGGGTTTTTGGTGTGACCTGCACTACCTTGGAGATGACTGGAGATGGCTTTCGTCTTATCGACGAATTTGGCATGGTTTGTTAAGCCAACACTGACGTTAACGCTTAGATCTGACGATAATTGATGTGCCATTAGACACATCATATTGATTCGGTGATCGAAAGTTGCTGGTGCCGGAACTATCTTGTCTGCATTTTTGACAGATAGTAACAATAGCACCGAGAGATCATCTTGCGTGAGAGAGTCTTGCTCTGCTATGCCGTCTTGAATCGAGTTGGGGTTTGTGTTCGTGACATTTGTGTCACTTGGTGATGTCTTGCAATGAGTGTGGTTTATGCTTTTTTGCACCAAAGACCTATGGCCATTGTGTGGAGGATTGAATGAGGAGTCAAGTATAAGCAAACGGGAAACCTTTTCGAGATTGATATTTGTCCTCGTATTATACAAGATTTCAAATGATTTTTGTGATTCTAGAAAGGCCGCCAACGCTTTGGAAGAATTGAGACGGATCTTGTTCATATCAACTGGTATTCAGGCTGGGCAACGGTGAATGATCTTAGCCCTTTTATGAATAGGAAAAATGAGATGAGATTTTTTTTTTGGGTCGAGGAAAAAAAAAAATATCAATGCAAATTTTATAGATCTCTTATAAATTTGGTTGGTACATTTTTTCGGGGCCTGGATTGGTATTATATTCACGAATCTCGAGTTATTCTTCTTTTATCAGAAGTGGTTTAGCCATTCAGGTTATTGGTCATTTCGTTATATTGTACTCTTCACGATCGATTGAAGTGAGTATTACATCTCGAATCGAAAGTGCTCCTCTAGTATAATTGTTGGTGTCTATCACCGAAGTATCCAATTTACCAGATTTGAACTGCTCTATTAAATACCTATATAAACTACCATCACCTACCATTACTACCATAATCAAGCTCAAAGCATACAGAGTAAAGTAGCCCTCGAGTTCAAAATAATTTCTCGCTTACAATACAAAAGTCAATTTCTTTCCCAGCCAAATTTTTCACTAGCCTTTAAAGTTTGGTGAAAAATTAAAAAATTAAAAAACTAAAAAAGGCGAGAAAAAAAAAAACTCTTTATCTTTTTGATCAATCCACAGCATCATCTCCAGATAATCGAGACAGATATGGTTTACCTTAGGAATTTCATATATCTTTTATGTTTATTGGTGATATTTACCGAAGCTTTGAGAGAAGCTCCTGAAGGTAAGAAAAGGAAGCCAAAGTTTCTTCAGGACAATGCGAACTACCTGCAACAGCAGCTGAAACAGAGAGAGCTGAGAAGATCAGCAGCTTCAAAACAGGGAAGTGCCACAAAAGCCAGAGGAGGCAAAAAAGCTGGTTCGATGCCAACATTTGACGTGAAGAACCCATCGCCTCAGGGTACGGGGTCTGAAGTAGAAATCGGTAAGTATAGATAAGATCTACATGTTGATATTGCCCCTTTTTACTAACAACAAGAAAAATCATTCAGACATCATAAAGAAAATCCCAGCAGAGAAATGCCCAAGAAAGGCACAAAAAGGAGACCTTCTACAAGTGTATTATATAGCGTATTTGCCAAACGGACAAGAGGTGGACTCGTCTTTCAGAAAGGGAAAGCCCACCGAATTTGTGCTAGGTGAAGGTAAAGCCCTTCCGGCTTGGGAACTGGGTCTTGAAGGTATGTGCATTGGAGAAATCAGAGAATTGAAGACGCCTGTTGATTTGTCGAAGGTGGCTGCTGGTGCCGGGGGAAACTCGTTGAACTATAAGATTGAACTAGCCCAGATATTAGGATATAGGTGGCCTGAAGAGTTGATCAAGAGGGATGAGTTGTGATATGGGGAGCCTTGGCATGAAATAGATAACTAGAAAAATCCCCCGCAATTGTGCCTTTTCTCTTAGTGAAGAAAAGGAAAAAAAAAAACTGGCGAGAACAAAAATTCAAAATCTGTTTTTCTTTTCTGATTTTTTCACCTTTGCAATTAAAGTTATTAGCTGTTCTTTGACTCTTCTTGTTGTAGCGTTACTTGAAATTGGTATCATTGGAACTTCATTACACGCAACTGTCGTCTAAAATTAACTCCTCCATGTTTAAATTGTTCAAATTAACCATTTTTGTGTGTATTCTCTCACTTTTAGGTCACGTCAGTTGTGCCAAAAATGAAAGACTTCAGATTGGTAAGTCGAAATAGCTAGTGAATTGAGCACGTTCAGAACTAATTGCTAACCTTAAATGTCACATATTATCTTTAGGTGTCACCCATAAGATCGAAGAGTCAAAATGTCCAAGAAAGACCCAACCAGGAGACGTGATCCAGATGCACTACAAAGGTGAATTGTTGAGTGGAGAAGTTTTCGACTCGTCCTACGAAAGAGGTCAGCCTTTGAAGTTCAAATTAGGGGCTGGGCAGGTGATCCAAGGCTGGGACCAAGGTTTGCAGCTGATGTGTATTGGGGAGAAAAGAAAGTTGACCATCCCATCCGAGATGCTGTATGGTAGAAGAGGTGCTGGAGGTGTTATTCCACCAGATGCCACTTTAGTTTTCTACACTGAATTGGTGGGTATTGAAGGTTATGAAGCACCACAAGATGATTTAAGAGATGAGTTGTAAGTAATTCTTATATAGTTTTATTTCATTTTTAGCCTACATTCATATCAAAGTAAAGAATACATGTTCATTTCCCGTCCGTTTATGTCCTTGCTCTGCCTATATAGTGTCTTTATCGTTATTCAATTTCTTAAGCTTGGGAATCCCGCTCGTACCACCGATACCCGTCAATTTCGGCGTCTCTAGTCTGGCACCTGTAACGTTACTGAAATCTCCATTGAAGTCGCTGAAGATGCCGTTGAAAAACTCTTCAAAAGTATCGAATTGCGAAACGTCGGGGATTTGAATGGAATCGAAATCAAAAGGTGAGGTTTTGTTGAATTTCGAGTCCCCAACTGCATGTTGTTCATGCAAAGTGTTTGCGTTTGTATCTACAAATTTTTTCAGCGTATTATCCGGAATGTCTTCAGGGGACACCATGTTATTCAAATGCAATGCTTTCAAATTCCCGGAATAAAGATTACTCAGTTTCGAATAGCTGGAAGCACTCGTGGTACTTTCCGCAGGAGACCCGTGATTGCCGCCTCCGGGTCTAGGAGAATACGAATTGGCAGTGAAAGATTTCTTCCTCTCTTCAGAAATGGCCTTTGCCGGATCGTAGACGGTATCATTGGGGTTTTTACCAAGATTTGTCACAGATTCTGCTGCTACTTTCCTATGAGCCTCGTGCTGTTGCTGTTGCTCGTTCTTGCTTGCAGTCTCGACAATGCTCTTGATGATCTTTCCTACGGTATCTGTGGCATCGTTCATCTTCTCCCCAATATGGTTCAAGTGCCAGTAAATCTTGGAGATCAAATTCAAAGCCATTGATTTCTTCTCAACATCCATTACAGTGAGGAAATCACACAAGGTCAATGAGGCATATACGATTTGCAGTAATGCAGATGAAGGAGAGCCCCTGATCAAAGAAGAAGGCAACTTCAACAATCGCTCCAAGATGGCAAAAGAGTGTTCGCAGGCGGATTCAAATGCCAGAGGTAGGAACTTTTCAGCCTTTGGGATATTCAAGACTCCTTCGTACACATTGGAGATGAACCTGCGGTTGATAAACACCATACAAGTATCATAGGCGAACAATAGTATACCACTGATATCTTTCTTGATCAAATGGTGCCATTTTTTCTTCCAGTCTTGCAACTCTTCGAACTCCAAACAGAATGAGGACTTCTCGGACTCTCTGTATATCAAGTTTTTGAAATACTGTCTGGAGCTCTCCAAGATTTTTTGAAATTTTACATCTAGATCCAACTCGCTGACCTTGATGGCGTCACCAATGGCAGCTCGAGGGTATTTTAGGGTTAGGGTATGGATGTTGAGGTACTCTTTGGAGATTAGCACTGGTCTTCCAGATAGTAAAGAGGCTTGGAAATGACATGCACACAAGGAATTGAAGATCCTCAAGTGGTAGAAGTCGTCGTTGTCGTACTCTCGCAAATGCAAAACACGGTTCTTGATCGCATTGAAGTCCATCGAGGTTATGAAATGCTTGATTCCATTGCCCGAAAGTATCCAGCTGTCGATCTGGGGCTGTTTGGGCTTCCGAGCAATGTTGTACAAGGAGAGGTAGAGAATGGCCTCTATATCGTGGTCGGTGAGAGGGTCGGTGATAAGTGCTATCCCCAAGAGTTTGGTCGTGAGCAGATACAACAGCTGCTGTTCCTGTATGTAGTTGTAGTTTTCGTCGAAGCACATGGCCAATATCACAAAGACGCACGTGATGAAGGGGTGTTCCATCACATATTTGCGGTTGAGCTCTTTGATGCCTCCTGGAATGATCCAGAAATGCGAGGTCTCCAAGAAGGATTTGGCCAATTGAAGACACAAGTTCTCGTTGGCGAAATAGAACTGGAAAAACTCGTCGCAGGCCTGTTTCAAGGGCTCGTACTTGTTGGATCTTTGGAACAACCGCGAGTCTATCAGTTTGATGATGTTGGAAGGTGCCTCGCTCGTGTATTTGTCTAGCGAGTCATCGGCAATGGACCGTTCCAGGTAGTTGCCATCCTCATTGATCAGACTCTCTCCGTCTGCCGACCCAAATGACATCCTTGAACCTCGTCTTGCCCCTAGCAAAGAGATAATGGAGTCCAATTTACTGTTTAGTCCTTGGATATTGGACTCTACAACGTTCAACCGGTCACCAATGGCACGCACCTCGTGGCTGTTGACGTAATTACTACTACTGCTGCTACTGTTACTACTATTCTTAAGGTCCCTGATCTGGCTCGGATCGATGTTGTACTCCTTTGTCAAGGAACACTCTAATCGCAATTTGGAGCACCGGTGGCATTTACCATGTTCCAGTTCGAAATCACATCTGGTCTTCAACTTCCGACAGCTCACACAGGACAATGCCCGTCTCTTCTTCTTTTTCTTTTTCTGGTGATCCAACTCAGCGCTGTTGTCTTCACCTGTTGTTAGACTTCTCTTTGTAGCGGGGCCCAAGTCTCCGGACTCGACTTGCTCAGTCTTGACCTTGACCGAGAATTCTTTGAGTTCGTGATTCGTGGTTGAAGGGGACCGCCCCACGCTTGTACTGCTAGTCAATTGATCATCTTCTGATACTGCAGCTGGTGCTGTTGGTGCTGGTGCTTGTCCATCTATCGACTTGTCATCACTCAAACTATTCAGTGCCTTCTCTGACATTGTAAAAGGAAAAAAGAAGAAAAAAATAAAACAAAACCATAAATGGTGAAATCGCAGAACAATTCCTTGGATATTTATAAAGTTTGATTTGGTCCTTCTGGATTCCTTCTCTGCTCTAATCCTCGTTCCTGCACTTCATCAGGCTTCTCCTCTTTTTTCAGAAAACGAGACCAAAAAAAAAGTCCAAAGAGAAAAAAATTAGTTTCTGCCGATTTTTAGGCTCCCTGCTGATATTTTTCACTGGGTCAAATTGAAAAAATAATTATCTGCACGATTGAAAGCTTGGAGATGATTTGGTAATCGAGAATCAGTGATAGACCCAAGATTGGGTGGGAGTACCGCGGATGGGCGAAGTGTTGGTTTAGCAATTCGCTGTACGTAACAATTGTCGCCAGTCACATTCATAGAACTCAGGATCCACCAACCAGCTCACCTTTCCATGCTCTTTGCAGTTCAATTGGTTCTCTTTCCGGCAAACGCTGATAAGGTTTCCTGCGAGATAAAGAATAAATTTTTCAGGAGAAAAAAATTGGTCAAGAGTCGGCGTGGAGAAAAGTTGGCCGGTTGAAACCGGCGGAGATGAGCAAGATGGGGATGATTATTTTTCGATCTGATTGTGCAGGCAGTGAGGAAGTGAGAATAGAGTGTAAGGATCTTAACTTGTGAGCTTACTTTGTGAGCTTAGCTTGTGTATTAAATTCACAGCTTAACTTTTTGGCTCAACTCCTCAGCGTAACTTCTGGGCTTAACTTCTGGGCTTAACTTCTCATATTAACTTTTATGTGCTCACCTTCTGGGCTTAACTTCTCACTAATCACTTTTATGTGCTCACCTTCTCTCGATCTTTTCGAGTTTTAAGTTGTTTTACTTTCATATATTTAGCTGTTATACAGTTATCTTACCAGGAATTGACACAGTTCTCTCGTTCAAGTGAAGGCAGAGATCATGGCTAGAATCATGACAACCACTTGAACTTCACTCACTACCAATCCTAGGCGAGCACCACCATTGGACAATTCTTTTCTTTCCGAACCTAGACTTCCTGTAATCATACCGTTGTCATCGACATGGATAGTTTCAGAAGATTTCGCATTGGCTGAACATTCAATCTTGCCTCCCCTGACAACCGTACTAGCATCCGTTCTGATCCAATGAGGACAATCAAACTGCTGAGAAGTTGTCTTGACAGATGCACTTCCCTTGACTAGTCTCAATTTTGGCATTGACAAATCTTTGAAGTTACCGTTGAATTTGATAGCTCCACCGATTGACTGCAATTTAGGAAAGAAATTCACTTTTGCAATCAAAGCATTTTGCACGATAACTAGTCCACCTTCCACCTCTTCTAACTTTGGGAACTCTATGGACTCTAACATGGTATTCTCTGCAACGATTAAAGTTCCCCCGATGGCTTTCAATTGAGGAACTTTTAACTGTTTGAACCTATTATCGATGAAGCCAATACTAGCATCAACTGCTTCCAAGGCTTTGATATCCAACTCTTGAACGTCACGGAATGTGATATTATTTGCCCATGTCAAAGCTGGAAAGCTTACATTGACATTCATTGCATTGGCTGCGATGGACAACTCCTGGGTGACTTTCTTCACATTGGCATTGATCGTTTCAAGAAAACGATTGTTATTGATAATCAAGACTCTCAACTTCTCAATACCAAATCCGGAGAACCCCTCCAAGGCAGTATCTGTGATCACCACACTTTCCACACTGTTGACACCGCTTTCAAGACTAACCGAAGTTAAAACTGGCAAGACTTTCCAGTTGATCTCGTTGACAGAACTCAAAGAGGAAAGTTTTATAGATCCCAAAGAAGTCAACTCTTTGAAATCCATTTTCCCAGAAATGCTTTGCAACGAGTCACCTTGGATGCTTTGTAAATTGCTTGCATTGTGTATAATGATATCCCCCCGAACGCTTCCGATGCTACCCAAATCGATCAAGTAGTCTTGGTAGTTAACAAACTTCAAGTCACCATCGATGATCTCACAATGGGAGATCAGAGCCAATTCAGTGGAGGTCTTGATCTGGAATGATTCCTTCGAACACTCATGAGCTACATCCTTCGTGACAGAGAGATATGTATTAGGGGATGCTGACTCTCCCAGTTGCTTTGCATCTTTGTGCTTGATTCTATCTGGATTGGCCTTGTTTTCAGGGGCAAGCTTCATTTCTTCCTTCAACGATTGGACGTTGACATCAGCAGGCGACGATGCCATGACGGTCAGATAAAGCAACCACAATCTAAGATAAGTGATCAAGAATTGCATTTTATACCCAGCTATCTGTTTGAAAGAAACAGTGGATCTCTTCGAAAGGCACTCACTTGAATCGGTAGGCTTTTTCAATTACTTTGTCTTCGGGGGGTTTGTGCGAGAAAAACATTTCCTGATTGGGAATTTGGTAAAAAGATACGAGCGTAAATTATGAAAGACTTTTGGCACTTTCAATGCCACAAAGACGGACTACAACTTCACTAGTGATCGATTGTACTTTGATGCTGGTGAGTCTGACAACCAATCAAGCGTAACTGATCAGCACTTTACAAATTTTGAAGAATAAAAAACTAAAAATAAAGCACCCATGCTGGGAGTCGAACCCAGAATCTTTTGATTAGAAGTCAAACGCGTTAACCATTACGCTACACGGGCTTCTTGTAGTGTCAAAGCCTTTTCACGAATTTATGTTTGAGTGGTAAGTAAAGTAGAGAATATTGAAGTTTTGCTTTTTTCTTAATTTGTTGGTGGTAAAAGAGTTGTAGAAGATGTATGAAGATATACAGATCAGAACCATATCGAGAACTTAAAATAAATTGAAAAATTCCAAACCCCAACTTTTTTTCGGCAAACATTGTTGTCAAGCTTTTCTCTTATTAAAAGAAGAACATTATACGCAAACTTCATTGAGCCATTTGTCGGATTTATCTGCACCAACATGAGAAGAGAAATTTGAAATTCCCACGAAATTCAAAGGTGTATATTCAGTTAAGAGCTTGTGTTTGTAAAAATCACTCAAATTGGTTGAATACCTGAAGAGCATATTTTTTGAGATATATATTATAAATATTTTATATCTACTTTTCTACAATACATTAGATTATTAATTTTGTACTACATGTTTCCTTTTTATACTTGATTACTTGTTGAAGGAAATGATTCAACTTCACGAATGAGTTCCCTTATTCCTATAACCCCTGAGACCCAATGAGAGAGTTGGTTGAAAGATAGAAACTATCTCATGTTTGGAGAACCATCAATAGTTTGCTCAGTATCAGCAAATTATGAATTTTAATACATTATGTAACTTTTCAAAAGGAATTGAAAGGCTCCATGAGATTTTTATTGGGTTTTTACTTCCGAGACTAAATGACTAATATTGAGGTAAAGTTCTTCACACAATACTCCACTTACACCAGGAGACAATTTTTCATAAGCCAAAAAGACTTGCTGTAGCTCCTCCACCAAAGCTTTGACTTCAGGAGTCTTTGATCTTCTCTTGATGTTATCAAACAGAAGCGACCATACTTTCGACGGATCGTAGGATTTGAACTGTTTTAATTTCTCTTGAGGGATATTTTCAGTAGAGCCATTAGTGAGTCTGATTTGCTTCAATGGCTGCTTTGTTGGGGTCAAATTTTCCTTTTGCTGCTTGAATTGTTGATAATTTAGTCTGATGGCACTGAACTTTCTATGGAAAAGTGAGAATGTTCTGGATTTTTGTTTTGGGGAACTTGCCATTGAAGTTGGATCAGTGCTTGGGGTCAAATTGGGTTTCTCACTTTGTAAAAATTCCAAGGGTGAAGAAGAACTTTCAACATGATCATCAGAAGGCAAATTGACGGGCTTTGGAATATGGAACATAGTCGAGAATTCCCATTGGATTTCCAACTCCTTTTGTGCAGATGACGAAAGATCTAAGGGATATCTTGGTGCTTTCTTGACCCTAGTGCTGATTCTACCAAAGAATTCGTCTCGCATTCCCAAGAACTCTGCCATATGCAGCTGCGAAAAAGCAAGCTTGAGCCATGGGTGCAGCAAAAGTTTAGTCGCCGAAGGCCTCTGTGTTGGATCTTTCTGGAGACAAAATTTTAAGAAACTGGTAAGACGATCGGAGTATTCACTTCCTTCCAAAACAGGTGGATCAAGTCTTGGAATCTCAAATAAGACTTTCATCGGCTGAATATTGGAATGAGGAGGTGCACCAGTAATCAACTCAATTGTGGTTATTCCAAGGGACCAGATATCGCACTTCTCATTGTAGCCTTCTTTTTGTCTTAATATAACTTCAGGAGCCATCCACAATGGAGTTCCAACAAAAGTATACTTCTTTGCCACGGTATTACTGATATCTCCACTCACACCAAAATCTGCTAATTTGACTTGTCCGTCTAAAGTGAGTAAGATGTTAGCACATTTGATATCCCTATGAATCTTTTGCCTTTGGTGCAAATACTGCAAGCCTTTTAAACAGTCCCTGACTATAAAAGCAGCTACGTCTTCATCTAATTCTTTGAAAATTCTCAATAAGTCGGAGCAAGAACCCCCTTCACAAAACTCCATAGAGATCCACATTGAACAATTTTTGACGTAAGTTGCATAGTAACTGGTGATATGAGGTGAGTTGAGCTGGGACAAAAAGTTGATTTCTTGGACTAAGAGGTCAATGTCTTCCGATGACTCTTCCAAATTGATGACTTTTACTGCTACAATTCTACCGGAAGAAATCTCCTTGCTGACGAAATACCATTAAGGTCAGTAACATTTCCTCCAAACTATTGCTAACTTTCCGACTCACCATTTATAGACATCCCCAAAAGTCCCTTTTCCGATACATTGCTGTACCTTATACAACTTGGTAGGATCGACATTCATTCTTGGTGATCCTTCTCTTGTCTGGTTTTCAATGCTTGTTTCCCACTTCTGTTTTATAGATGAAAATCCATCTTGAACCACAAAGGCACAAAAAGAAAAAAAAGAATTCAAATTGGGGATACACAGAGATAGAGTGAAAAAGTAGCAGTTTATTAATATTATTAGGACTATTAAATTATGTAAGTGTATATATCAGTTATTATTATTATCGTTATGACTATTAGTATTGCTCGTGATCTTTTTGATGAATTTCTTTGAGGATCTCGCTCTCGCAGAGAAAGGGGAACTGAATTTTTTATCGGACTGTGGGTCAGAGTGGTTGTCGTTGAAGCTAGTGTATAATTTTGGAAGTTTCTTTGTGGTTTGGTTCTCTTTATGCAGTACCGGAGGTGGAGCAGCGGTAGCTGGGCTGGAAGTGCCGTTGTCTTCGACTAAACTTAGACCGTGAAATTTCTCAACTTTGAGTTTCCAGTACGCTATAGCGGGATCGCTTAACGTCAATGTCGCCGAAGTTTCTTTGCCCAACGGATATCCATTCAAGATGAGAAATTCAGCAATGTCAAAAATCTCGTCACCATTAGTGCCCAATTTACAAGGTTTAGACAAGGCATACTCCAACAAGGAGAACTCGCCGTTGTCTCTTTCCAACTTCATGTCTAATTTAACACCTAATTGCACTGACCACAACATTTCATTGAAGTTGCGCTCTCTTAACCCATGAAGCAAAATGTTGCTCGGAGAAGCGACATTAGGAGGGAGAGGCTTCAAATACAGCTTTGTCTTGTATTTATTTGTTATAAACTCCAACCTTTGCTGATCAGAGCTTTGAGGTTTGATTTTTAATGACTGAGGAAGCTTGTTCTCAAAGATAGCATTTGACTTTGCATTGTTAATCTGTGATATCAACGATATTTGCTCTTTGGAAAAATTATCTAATTTCAAAGACCGTACTTTGGAGATCGAAGTACCCAAGTTTCTATGAGCAGAGGAGCATTGTACACAGAAAATGACCAACAAATTCAATGAGATCCACTCGACACCCTCTTCGGAACCACAGTCACAACATTTGAGGTTGCTTGGGTCGATCTGTTGTACAATATTCAAATTCTTCAAAGAAACAGACGAAAATCTTCTACGCTGGACAGGTTCCGAGTCGGCAGTTGCTTTGGAAGCCTCTGTTTTACTTTTATCATTGCGGGAAGGTCCCCTGCTACCATTATTCAAACCTGTAGTGATCAACTGCCCCGCATCGTATAGCAGTTTCATCCAACTTTCTCTGTCCAGTTCTGTCATCAGCTGGTAGACATTTCTGGTTCCTTTGGAAGTGATGATTTCAAAGCAGTTCTTACGTTTTTCGTTGGCTGCAGGTTTGATAGAGCACAACGAGATATCGATCAGAGGCCCACGGACGTCGGTTCCCTTTCTCCAATCTGCATATTCGATCAAAGAGGAGTTTTCCAAAACAATCCACTGTTTATGCCAGCCTTGCTTATTTTGACCCCCATGGGTGTACAAGATCCCTGCTTTGTAGACCTTACTGTTACTATCTCTATTATGAGGGAAAATGATAGGGCCGGACTCGGGGTCAGGAATCAGAATGGCATGTTCCAACTCCTCCTCCGATTTGGAGCTGTCTATTTTCTTTCTCAACAGTTTTTTCGACGATTCCAACCTGTTCAAGTCTCTTTGCACCTCTTTGACAGACGGCAGAATGGACAAGATCTTGTTAGACTTGTCGAGATTGTTGATGAAAGTGATGAGATAGTTGGCCAACTCGAAATTGGAGGAGCTGTTGTTGCCGAGATCGACAAGGTAATTCAAATAGTCGAACTTGGACAACTCGAAAAGCTTCTTTTTCGAGAAAAACTTGTCATCTTTCGACGGCGAGGAGGAAGAGTTGGAGGTGCTACTGGAATTACCGATCGTTGTGCTGTTGTACGTGTTGTTGGACGATAAGTATTTGTTCATCCATGCATAGAATTTGGAGCTCTCGTCTTCGAACATCTTCTTGTTGGTATTCAAAGAGTTTACGTTGTTGCTGTTGAAGATCAGATTCAATGGGTTTAGGAGATTGATCTTCAAATTGTGCAGCAATTGTTCGTCTTCGAAGCCGCTGCTCTTGATGAGAGGGTCCAATTCCTTAGAAACCAACTCTTTTAGTACCGCGTCGTCATACTCGATGGAGAATTTTCTCATCAACTGGACAAAAGCCCTCTTCTGCTCCGCTATTGACAATAGAGAGTTTTCGAGGGTTTTCCCACAGCTGATCAACTGGGAACACACCGATCGAAGATTGGGGATTTTCTCTTCCAAATTACTGAGCAAGTTCCGGAAAAGAGGTCCGTCATTGAGTGGCATCTCCACAGTTGGCGATTTTATGCTGATCACTTTTTTCCTCTTGACAATCAGATTCGGATTTACATTGGCATTTGGGTGTGAATTAGAAGAAGGCGAGTTGGATTCGAGCGCGAAATCCACGGCAGGCGTGTACTTGTCCTTCCAAACACTGAATTTGGCCAAATTGATCAATTTTTCATTGCTTTTACACATCACGTGGAACGTGATCTTGCCGAAATCGGTGCTTTTGGAGATATTTAGCGAGGCCCCGAGCACAATAGGGTGCTTCGAAGACGCAGGAAGGCCGTAGTTGTGCACAGACTTCTCGTTCAACAAACTCTGCGTGGTAGGGAGTCTGTCCGAGGGCACAAACTTGATTTTACCTAAAGATTTTACGTTATGAGACTCAAAAGCGGTCTTGAAGACGGTGTTGGGATCTTGTAAGTTCCCAACATCGGTCGCAAGTGTCTTTGTGATGAATATTTCTTCGAAAAGCGTCACTCCTTCCGGGTTTTGCTGCAATTGGGTTCCGAATTTTTGCAACTCCTCGTCGGAATGTCTGATATTCATGGTGAGCCTTAAATTCGATGAGTTCGAGGGTATTTTGATCAACAATGGGAACAGAAACTCGTCTTCCAAGGAGGGTTTGTGGTCGATATACTGAATAGGGTCGCCCAGGACTACATGGAGCTTGTTATTCTGCGACTCGATGGTGAAACTGGTGCTGTTCGAGGCTCCAGTACTATTGGTGAACTGGAGCGATTTGAAATGGACATGCTCATCGGCTTGCACCAATGGGAAAGCGAGCTGAGCAATGTTCATCTGGCTGGGTGGGATCGACAATTGTGCTGCTCAGCTATCGGGGTACAACGATACCTATGAATTTCGCCAAGTTTTCGCTGGAATTTCGATCAACTTTGCAAGGGATGTTGTTTTGAACGTGTACAAAATACGTTTGATGTGTATTTTTAACGGCGGGTAGTGCAAAACGAGAGAAACTGGGACAGAGGAAAAGTCGTGTATTTGGGAATCGACTTTTTTCAGTTCTGTTACAGAGTTTGAGGTCGTGGATAAAAGGTCAAAACACCAGAAAGGTGGGTGGAGTGGGGGTCGTGCAGTGGAGAAACTGGGTATTTTCGGACCAGGAAGGGCAAGGGCAAGAAGAAAGACAAGACTCAAAAAATTCCGAGGGACGCCATTAAATTGTGAAACACTGTGTGGAAAAAGAAAAGAGGCAAAAAAAGAGGCAATGTTCGAAGAAATTTCCCTTCAAGGCTTTTCTTTCTTTTGTGTGGAACATAGCCAAATAAAACACAACAAGTCAGAACCCAATCTCCAAGGCGGGCCCTTAGTACAATAGTCAAATCTGACTCGGAAAAAATAATAATAAAAGTTTATCTGTTGGTAGAGAAAAATGTCTCAGAAAGGGTCAATGGAGTGGGAGATGGTGTTTATGAAGATGAAATTTGGGATTGTGAAGAAGCACTGTGGATGTGCTTCGACTCTAGCTTCTACTCTACGTATTGGTACTGTAAAAATAATAATCAATATTATAACTGGGTTCTCTTAAAAATATTATATATGTGTAAAAATGGTCGTGACCATCAACAAATTAGCATGATTAGCTAATGGGAACCGATGGAAATAAGTGTGGAAGTGATCGTCTTCGGGACGAAAAAAACATCTCACTATTTTCCTCGAATGCCATTTGCAAGTAAACATGACTAACCTCTTGCACAAGCTTGTCGTCACACCATATCATGACCGCCATAGTAAATGTCTCTCTCTATGATTGTGTTTTTCTCGACTCAATCTCAATCTCATTTCTTCAATTACATCTTAATAATCATATTATTCAAATTATATCTATACATTCAAGTCTTGAACCATTCTTCCCAATCATACATTCACATTAAATAATTATTGAATTACTATTGATCTCTATTATAAATTATATCAATAATCAAAAATATTCAAAAATTAAATAAAAGGAAAATTCAAAAGGAAAGAACACTCTTAACTTCCGGCAATGTGTAGAAATGAATGAATTAAAAGATTTATTAAGGGAATAAAAAAAAAGCAACAAAAAATTGTTTATTAAACAGCTTCATCTTTAAAGACCTTCTTAGAACAAGAAAGCGACACCAGCGGCAACGGCAGCACCTAAGACACCAGCACCCATAGCGTTGGAAGCAGCGGCACCGGTAGAAACGGAGGAGGTGGAGTTGGAAGCGTTAGAAGCATTGGATGAGTTGGCAGCTTGAACTGAGGCAACAGCGGCTAAGGCGACGATGACGTTTCTGAATTGCATTGTATATGTTAATGTGTGTTATTGAGAACTATTGAAATATTAGTTTTGAAATAGTGAAAAAAAAGGAGAAATACAAGAGTTTACCAATTTAGAGGGAACATGAGTTCCTTTTTATATCGAGAAAATTTTTTCTCTGTGGTATCAGCAGAATTTTCTTTTATTCTGAAAAGGGAAAGTGGGAAGGAAAAAGAAAAAAAAGAAAAAAAACAAAAAAAAAATATGCAATGTACAATAAAAGTGTAATTAGTGTCGTGTCCCTATTGTATGTGAAGGTAAATTAAGGGGTGGGGGCAAATTGTAACACGAAACTTCAGAGCTACACAGAAAAGCAAATCTAAGCTTTCCCCCAATTCCTTCCTTTCTTGCACACGTGACAGTTTCATCGTGAGACGAGAAGGGCAAGGGAAAAAAATACTGAGATCTTACAATTCGATTGTCTTGTTTTTCCTTTGAAGCTCTCTCTTGTATGTTGGTTTCAAAACCAATGTATAAGTCACATACACGAAGATTACATTCGCCATCTAGGCTCGTTATCCTTATCCTTGAAGAATGGCAGTGTCAAGAGGTAAAGGTCAATTCATATTTCAAATTTTCTTGGGATCTCTTCGCTGCTGAGGTCAAGGTCAAATTTCTATTTATAGATTAGATTGATAGGACAAAAAAAAGTGGCTGGTTTTTCGTACTTTTTCTTTTTTTGTTGCAACATTTTTTAATTAGTCTCAATTTGGAAAGCGTAATCATTAACAGGGAATGTACGGAATTTTCCACTGAGGGAAGAACGATTATGCATAGCCGCTTGGTGATTAAGTAGGTTGAGAGCGGGCTAAGGGTACAGAGAGATGACACTCCTGAAAGGGATTACCTCGAGGGAGTGTGATGTTCTTTGGCTGAGTCGTCTTGTGAGAATGGCTCAATTTTCTAATGTTTGACTACCAACTCATCTTTACTGAGAAGTCTTCCCGTTGCATAATTTGGAATCCCGTAGATTAATAGGACAGCCAACAATAAATAGCAAGTGAAAATTGTACAAAGGGGCAGACAAAGATGAACAATGTTATTGTGTTATCAGTGTGGGTATGATAAGTGAAAATGCTTTTCTGTTAATAGGCAAAGCAAAATGCCCACGACGATTACAATAGATAAATCCAAGGAGTACCAATGAGCTTTGTGCTCAGTGTTATAATTTAAAATGCTTGAAAAGAAATATGGTTAGAAGAAATAGTACTACACGCCACTAAAATACCAATTGGATAATTTCTCTGCTTTTCACCCTGAAATTCGGGAAACATGTGGGAGCTATCAGACCAGAAAAAAGTGCTATCAAAAAATATTATGACTAGTATCAGACTCAATTAAGCTGAACTAAAGCCAGCCGAGGCAAAAAAACCTTCGAGTGGATTATCGTGTATCCCTCTCCCTTATCAATGTCAACCTTTAAGATCCCGTTTTTAATTTTTAGTCGTATCTCCTTAGCTCATATTTTAATTTTAACACTGTCCACTAGTACGTTAATTTCAAGTTTAATGCAGCTTAAATTTTTTTTTTTTTTTTTTTTTTTCAAAAATCTAATTACTTTTCTTTTCTTTTCTTTTTCTCAGGGGAATGGAACAAGAGCTGAGTTATTGCCCGAGTTTACTGGTATTACCCAATTTCTGGGAGAGTGAAACATAATACAATCTCTTGCATCAGGTAGCAAGACATCACAATGCATTAGCAATCTTGGAATTGAGAGAAGAAGCATACTCCAAGATATTCTGATATCCCGTGAACAATCTTGTATAGTGTGTGTGGCGTCTCGATTATATAATTATTGAGTAATAATAGATAGCGAAAAAGCTAAATGTTTTGAAAGGTTCACTACCCTCTAGATTAGTTCAGATAAGCTAAGAGGTAGTGAGAAAGCACTCTATAGCAGACACGGAAGAAGTCAAATGAATACACGAAAAGTTGGTGTTATCAAAGGAAGTCATTCCTGGGCATCAATTTAGGGTCCTATATGTCAATTAAAAGCTCCCTTTCGATGTGCTACTATTTAACTTGATATCAGCTCGCCATTAGTTTAAGTGATACAATTGTAAAGTTCTTGGCAAAACTTCGTTTCTGAGTTCTAACGTGCGCCCCACTTCATTTGTAATTAAAATTCCTGAAGGGGAAATCTTATTATAGGCCAGGGAAAATAAAGTTTGTAAAGAGTTGCGCATTATCGTGTCATAGGTATGGGCAGGGAATTTTTAGGAAAAGATGAGCCACGACCTTTTTGTGGCCTCGATGCACCGACGCGAGCTCATCGTTTTTATCTTGAGTCTAGACTTTTTCTAGAACTCCTCGAGATTGGGCAAATGACATTTAGGGGCAAAAACAAACTTAAAAAATTTAGTAAATAATCCTCGAGGAATTTTGTTTATTTTGGCCTGTGTGTCCCACAGGCAAATGAACCTGGGTCAGTAGTGGCCCATAGTACGAAGATAAGGAAACTGCAAACAAGGCGCGTTCTTGGTACCAGCCATTGATTTACAAGAGGTTTGCTTTTCTATTATTTAGCTTTGGCCATTCATCATATATACTTTTAGTCATACCATAGCACTCTCTGCTCTCCGAAGCGAATCTCACCTCTGGTGCTGGGGACTAATCAGGCCTAGAGGAATTGCCCCAAAACAAGGTGAGACACAAAAACGCCATCCATCACGACACTCTAGGTGTGGCCAGTGAACTTTAAAATTCCTTGTCCTGACGCGGTGGGACTAGTCTGACTAGAGTGAACCTCGCTAGAGACAACAGAGTCCAGAAATGGATCAAAGACACACGTTTTTGTATTACAGTAGAAAAAAGACAAGACGCGTAGAACTGAGTAGAGCCGCAGAGCAAGATCTGTAGAGATTGTCTCTTTATATGAATTGTTCACCCACCCCTATTTCGATGTACCGAATAACTGACGTTTGCAGAATCTTTGTGGAAAGACCCTTATTCGAACTAGTGATCTCAACAACGAGTTTCGAGTAACTCCATTTTCCAACCACTTCAAAACGAAGATGGACAGAAAGTGAGGTAGAGTAACCGAAGGCAGTGTCCTCATGCTGCAAAACGAAGAACAAAGACACAGTCTTCAGTTGGAGAAACAAGGATGAGATCCAAAGGGGGCGAATTTTTAGTGAATAAAAAATTGATTTACGCATAAAGACACATTGAACCTGGCGGTTTAAGAAATCGTGGCCAGTCAACTTAAGAGTATGCGAGATGGGGGCTAGGAAAGGGGTTAGGAGAATGAATTGGATAGTGGAATAATGCGGATTATTAGAAAATTGAAGCGAATTAATGCCAATCAGTGGACATATATGTTGATCGATGTTGTTCAGTGGAATTCGTTGCTATTAAGTGAAAATCAATGCTGATCACTGATCACAGAAATCAATGCCATGGCTACCATTCAATGCCAATCAGTGATTTTCATCCAAGATCAACAATCCACAACATCGGCACACCACCGAATATGGCAGACTCTCGCTTTCACTTTTTTTTTTTCCAATTTTTTCTCACCAAATGTCGACTAACATTAGCTGAGAGAAACAGTGGACATCGACAGACGAGAGATCTCGACGCTAACCGATCATTTCTGAACAGATTTTTGGTCCGGATAACCCCCAGGCCATTCCAGACCCATGCCAAACCAAATACACACCAATCCAATCCTCATTCTCCTCATTCTCACCCTCTTCTATCCCTCCTTTCACTGTCTACACTCAAATTTATAATCAAAAACCACACATTAATTTTTTTTTTCTATTAAAATTTGGCAAAAATTTTCAGCTGCGAAAAATTTGCAGAGCGCCGCATCTGGGTATCAGGGGCTGCCGACGCAGCACGGCTGGTGTCCCGATGTTCGTCGAACACCAGTCCATTTACTGGTGTTCCAGGCCAGCCAGTTCCTTAGTTGCACTCTTGCCCCTCTTGCCACCTCCCTGTCTCCACAACCATAGCAGCTCTATACAGTAATTGCGCACACTGAGGTTTCTCTCCACATTCTCGTCGCTGAACTCTTGCAAAGTGTCCAAAATCCGCAACTCCTCCACCAAATCCCAGAGTTTCTCTGAGATCTCGGAGTCTGCGTCCACCTCCTGGCCCGCCTCGTCCACGGTCTGCATGTTGAACTTGTTGAGCCCCAATTTGTGCAAAATCCGGCCAAGGGTCTGCACCAGGATGCACCGTTGCGAGTTGAAGCTCGACCGCGACAAATGGGCAAGCTCCAGCAAGGTGTACCCGGCCAAATTCGGCTGCTCCAGGTGGTGGTGCAACCCGAGATACGTGGGTGTGTCCAGCGCATCTGAAGGCGCCACCAAGTTGCCTTTGAAGTCGAATCGCAACGACCGAACGTCTTCCACGACCTCCGGCACGGGCTCCACCGGCACTGGCTGCATCCATTTCAAGTTCTCCGTGTCCTTGGGCAAGTCGGGGAAGTACTTCTCATGCAACTTTTCGTTGAAATTCGGGTCGTTGATGTCGATGAGGTACTCGTTCGACCCGGACAGCGGCGTCGGAGTCACCTGGTCACGGTCCAGAGTCACGTGGTCAGTCACGTGGTCACTCGGAGTCGGAGGCTTAGGAAAGTGGATATTGCTGATGTTGGAGGCGATCTGGGACTCGAGCTGGTCCACCAGTTCTGCCGATGGGGCGAACGAGACCTGTTTCTTTGCAGGTTTTGGTTCGTGGTCGGCAACAACCGGTTTAGCACCCTCTTTGTCGATGCCCAAGGCCTTGTCGACGGCCTCTTCGTCCATCGGCTGGCCCCAGTCAACGTCACGGGAACTGCCGTACCACTCGCCCGAGGCATCCAGAGCCGGCTGGTCCAGGTCTTTGCCCTTTGTGCTGCTTCTTTTGAGAAGCATCTCCAATATAGCGGGGTCGAGAGTGTCGATCAACTCCTGCTTTTCCAGTTCCCTCTCCTCCACAGACATTCGACTCAACAATTCGATGTTCTCTTGGTGGATTCTCTCAGCCTCGGAGAGCCCTTCGTAGTTCAATTTCCTTGCGGAGCCATCGACGAACTCGTTCAACCCGTTTTTGTGTTTGGTGTACCCGGCATTGTCGCTTGTCTGCTTCACCGCACCAGACATGGACTTGATGCCTTTCAGTTGGAGTCTTGATCTCCACTGGCTCGGCTTCTTGGGCGTGGCAGAGTCGGGCAATTTGGTGAAACTGAGTGGCTCAGGGGCCTGGACCTCTTTTTCGACAATTTCCCCGACGAAATCCATGGTGAATGAGTGAATAAGTAATGAAGATGAGCTGATGAAGTACTGAAGATGAGCTAAGATGAGCTGAGATGGGTTGAAGATGAAATGAATCAAGTAAAAAAACTGATGATTTTGATAAATAGGAACTCAACGAACTCAACTGAATAAATGACTACTAAAAATGGCCTCACAGATACTCTAACGCCTTAACCTAAATGAACTCTCGTCTCCTTAAAACCTGAACAAACTAGAAATCTCAATTTTTTCTGTGAGCTTCTTTTTCTTCAAGCGAAAAATTTCAATGAGTCTCGCTCGAGGTGAAGGGTGGACGGCGCAGTGGGTTGATGGGGTGCAGGGATAAGTGTTGTTATGAATATGATAGCTTTATGGTATTATGGTATGGTAATATGGTATGGTGGTATGGTATCATGGTATTATATGGTTGTTGATACTGTAATTGATACTTTATTATTGCTATATTATGTCTTTAGTGAATACTGTATTATACACTATTATATACTATATCATATACCATATCATATACTATATCATATACCATAATATACTATATCATATACTATATCATGTACTTTATCATACTTAATATGTATTTTAGTAAAATTTCATTACAGTATGTGCTGAAAATCATATCCCTATTAGCACATCAATCTTTCCTGCCAAAAGGAATTATCGAAGCGCACACTTTAATGTGTGGACTAAAGAAAAAATTGAACCCTGTTGATAAGGAAGGGTGAAGAGGTATTCGAAGAGAATAAGTGGTCTGTAGAAGGAGGTTAGCAGTATGTGGTGATGATTATCTAGTAGGCGGGGAGATATAAGGAAATCAAAGTAATAACGGACTTGATATGATCATCAATAAGATATTTGACAAGATACTTGATAAGAAAATTGATAACATAATAGTAGTAGATATTCGATGCATAACTGATAACATAATCGATACATAATGGATACAATTGATATTGATTAAGTAAGCAAATTAATAAACTAAATAAACTGTAGAAATAAGCCTGTCCCTGTGTGAACTTGAACACACTAACGATACGAGTATGCCGAACATCGAGTCTTGACCCGGCTAATTGAAGCAACTTGAGCAATGGACCGCCGTCGGCAAGCTTGAGCTAACTTGAGCAAACTTGAGCAGCACATCGCAAACGAGATCCAACTATCTTAAATTGAACCATAACCTCCAGAACTTTGGTTGCTAGGAAGAGTGATTCTGTTCGAATGCGACAAGTTTGGTCCTGATTCGTGAGGATAGGATGAAATAATATACCAACTGTGCAACAAACCAGGGAGGAAACCCAAGAGACATAAAGCAATGTTGATCCAAAAGTCTGCAGAGAAGAAACCACGTTTGATCAAGACAGGGATCGGAGGAATGAAGAAACCTATGAAGGCCAAAAACCAATCTTGAGCGTGCATTTTAATCGATGATATATGTTAATATATGTGGAGGATTATTGATTAACTGTGAATCGGTTCTAATTAATTGAAGTAATTTAAATTGATTTCACCTGGTTTTAATGAAAAAGAGGCAAAGGCACAGTTGAAAAAACTTGAAGAGAAGGTTGCTGCAGGAAAAAGACGGGGTTGATGCGCCGGTAGGAGGAAGAGCGTAGGAGGAAATTATGGGGCTGCAAGAAAGGAAAGAGGGATTGTGGTGAGGCAATAGGTGGAGGGTATGGAGATCGATCCAATAGATGGAGAGATAGATGAATCGATCGAATGGAGGGATTGAAAAAAGGGATCGAAAAAAAGGGATTGATTTATAAGGAATCGAATAAATCAGAGTCTGCTTAAATTAAGCAAGATGAATAAATTGGAATATGCCTGAACTTGGAGTCAATCACGAGCAATCTACGAATTAATTCTAAGAAATAAAGGTGTACCGTGAATGAAGAAGAACGGAAGACTAACCAAGAGTAACCTTATCATAACATTATCGTAGTCTTATCAAAATGTACGAACTTTATACACGAGGTTAAAAGTGATTCCAAGTGTGCTCAGTTAAGGTCAAAAATCAACTGGTTTAGTCAAACAGGCAAAAGACTTGTCACAAGGCTAACAAACAATAGATTAATGGCACTAATCAAACACAATTGAATTCACAAGAGTTCACAATTCGATCCATTACTTAATCCACAACAGTATGGCATAAAGCATGACTGGCAGCAACTGCCATGACTCACCACCCAACCACCCTTTCCCATCCGTCTCCTCTTGCCTGCTCATCCCAAAGCCTCAGAATCTTCGATGAGATGCCAGAAATTCTAAGAAAAAAAAATCCCAAAAAAACAAAAGAGAAAAAAAAATAGAAAGTGATAAAAGGAGCAAGAGCCAGGGATATATAACAGGAGGGAGACGTGATCGAAGACGGTACAGAGACCAGATAATTTCACACTATTCACATGGATCATGTTGACTAGATCATCATACAACGGTATAAGAAGAAATATCATCAAAAACACACTCAATCGCGAGTCGCAGGTGTCATTGACCGCGGGTGCCCTCAGCGGCTATGAGCACCTCAGCTCCAAGAGACAATACTCATCGATGTCACACAGAAACAGCCAATTGACTGGCTCAATTGGCGGACAGGCGTTAAGACAGCCTTTGAGGCCTTTGATATCACCATTAAAACCACAATTTACCACCTTGCCAATATCCAGATTCGCCTCCAACAACGGCGGCTTCAGAATGGACCCCAACCAGCAGGGCGAAGACAACGAGCCGGCATTGCAAAAATACGGTACTAACTTGACGAAACTCGCAGCAGAGGGCAAGCTCGATCCTGTCATTGGAAGAGACCAGGAAATCCGTAGAACTATCCAGATCTTATCGCGGAGAACCAAGAACAACCCAGTGCTCATCGGAAAGGCCGGTACTGGTAAGACCGCCATCTTGGAAGGGTTGGCGCAGCGGATCGTGCGGGGCGAGGTCCCGGAGAGCATGAAGCAGAAGGAGGTGATCGCGTTGGACTTGGGCTCGTTGATCAGCGGGGCCAAGTTCAGAGGCGACTTTGAAGAGCGGTTGAAGGCCGTCTTGAAAGAGTTGGACGAGGCCAACGGCAACGTGATCTTGTTTGTGGACGAGTTACACATCTTGTTGGGGTTGGGAAAGCTGGACGGGTCCATCGACGCGTCGAATCTCTTGAAACCCGCCTTGGCTAGGGGCCACTTGCAGTGCTGCGGCGCCACCACCATCGACGAGTACAAAATCATCGAGAAGGACGCCGCCTTGGCCCGGAGATTCCAGCCGATCTTGGTGCAGGAGCCTTCCTTGGAGGACACCATCAGCATCTTGAGAGGCTTGAAGGAGAGATACGAGTTGCACCACGGTGTGCAGATCAACGATAGTGCTTTGGTGACGCTGGCAGTGTACAGCAACAGGTATATAACGGACCGGTTCAACCCAGACAAGTCGATCGACTTGATCGACGAGCTGTGCAGCGTGCTCCGCTTGCAGCACGAGGAAAAACCAGACTCCATCTTGGACTTGGAGCGGTCCATCATGACGATCAAGATCGAGTTGGAGAGCTTGCGGAAGGAAACGGACCCGATTTCCGTCGAGAGAAGAGAAAAGTTGGACGAGCAGTTGAGTAAAAAACAAGCAGAGCTGGCGAGATTGACCGAGATCTGGGAGGAGGAGAAGGCCAAGATCGACAAGATCAAGAACGCGAAGGAGAACTTGGAAAAACTGAAGTACGACTTGGAAGTTGCCAGGAGAGAGGGCAATTTTGCACGTGCCTCCGAGTTGCAGTATGCGACGATCCCGGAGTTGGAGGCGCTCGTGCCTAAGGACGGCAGTGCTGTGCGTAAACAAGAAGGGTTGCTCCACGATGCCGTCACATCGGAGGACATTGCCCGTGTAATAAGTAGAATGACGGGCATCCCACTGCAGTCGTTGATGACTGGCGAGAAGGACAAGTTATTGTTTATGGAGGACTCGATCCGCGGCAGGGTTGTCGGGCAGGACGAGGCCATCACGAGCATCGCCGACGCCGTGCGGTTGCAAAGGGCCGGCTTGACCAACGACAAGAGACCGATAGCCTCGTTCATGTTCTTGGGCCCAACGGGTACCGGTAAGACCGAGTTGACCAAGCTGTTGGCGCAGTTTTTGTTCGACGACGAGAAGTCCATCATCCGGTTCGACATGTCCGAATTCCAGGAGAAACATGCCTTGATGCGGTTGATCGGAGCTCCTCCTTCCTATGTAGGATACGAGGAAGGTGGCGAATTGACCGAGGCCATCAGACGCAAACCATATTCGATTGTTCTTTTCGACGAGTTCGAAAAACTGCATCCAGACATCTCCAAATTGCTCTTGCAGGTGTTGGATGAAGGTAAATTGACTGACTCGCAGGGTCATCATGTGGATTTCCGTAACACCATCATCGTTATGACCTCCAATATCGGACAGGAGTTGTTGTTGCACGACAAGGAGTTGAATAACGAGTCCGGCAAAGTGTCCAAAGAGACCAAGGGCCAAGTCATCGAGATGATGAAACACCATTACCCACCGGAGTTCATCAACAGATTGGACGATGTCATTGTGTTCAACAGACTCTCAATAGAATCGTTGCGTAGAATTGTAGACATCAGAATCAATGAGATCCAGGAGAGATTGCTCGACAGAAGAATCCACTTGGACTTGAGTGATCTGGCAAAGGAATGGTTGGCCAATAACGGTTACGATCCATTGTACGGTGCCAGACCATTGAACAGGTTGATCAAGCGGTCTATTTTGAATCCGATGTCCAAGTTGATGATCAGAGGCCAGATCAGAGACAACGAAACGGTCAAGATCGATGTTAATGAGGAAAACGAGTTGGTCGTGCATGAAAACAGATCATTGGAAGAGGTGGAAGCTGAGTTGAGATCTCAGCAGGAAGAAGAGGCCAGTAAATAGTTGCACTTTTTTACATACTTAAGAGTTTAATATCTGTACATATCTTATTCAGTCCCGATTACGTAAACTGTATCTCGTCCTTAGTTTGTGACCGTGTTTCGAGCAACGCCTTACAGGCAAAAGGTCACTAGTATTGTTGCTCTGCGGGTTTTTGCTATTTTGCTCAACTTTTCTTCGAGGAAGGGCAAGTGCGACAGCGAAGGGCACGAAGTCTTAGTGCCTCTTTTGTATGACTTTGGTCAGCATTGGCAGCAATGAAAGGTGAGAAGCTGATTAATAACGGTTCTTGCATGGACACTGATGGGGTGATCATTATTGATGATTGTGTTTTCGCTTGGAAGACGCATAGATAACCGATCTGAAGTTGCATAGAAAAAGCAAAGTCAAGTTACAAAGGACAAGAGAATCAAAAAGAACCACGTGACCCCAGGTCACAGTGCGACCCTTGATAAAAAGGCAGCAACTACAAGTCGGGCCGTTCCTTATGGAGCTAAAAGTGGGCAATTGCTAATTGGCAATTGGGATTTAAAACTTGCCTATTCTGATTAGCAATTTACTAAAGGGCCACCCTCAAAAACCAGCAATTTATCAACATCCACTACACATCTCCAACAATTAGCATTCATTCTAAAGTACAAAATGTAAATTTCAAAATTTTGATTTTCGATTTTATCTTGACAATAATTCATTGCCAATATCCCATACACTACAGTATAATACACATAAGCTCTACTTTTACTTGAACCCCCCTTTTGAATATCCTTGTTCCGTCATTCCCCCTCCTTACCCTGCTTCGCCTGCACCTCATGGCGGAGCAATCTCTCCTGCAACGATAAAATAAACTCTTTTAACTCTAAATTCTCCAGTCGCAACGCGGAGATGGTCTCTTTCAACACGGGAATCTGGGTGATTTGGTGCTCCAAGTCCTTTATGTACTGCTCCTTGCGCATTCTAAACAGTTTCTGCGCGACTCGGTTCTGTTCTGCCCTTTTACTGTTGGCCAAGGGCTTGCCGTTGCGGTCTCTTGGCGGCAGCGGCAGCTGAGACAGAGGAGGTTGCGCCAGCAGGAGCGGCGGCAGTTGTTGTGGCAGGAGCTGGTGCTGCTGCGTGGGCGGCGGCAGCTGCGCGCCTGGTTGCGCGAGGATCGTGGGCGGCAACCGTGGTCGTTGCTGCTGTATCAAATGGCGATGAGGGTCCAGATGCATTTGCTGTAGACTGTTTGGAGTACCACTCGACGACGGCAGCGTTTGTTGCAGCAGCTGCGGTTTCGGTGTTATCTGACTGATCCGCTGCTGCACCTCGTGGTGCACTTGCTCGTGCTGCGGTTGCGCCTTCACCTGCACCAGTGCCAGCACGGCGCTCGAGACATCCTCGTTGAACTGGTTCAGGGATCGTGGGAAGTACGGCAAGATGGTCTTGTTCAAGTCGTAGCCGCCGCCAAAATTCGAGTTGACCATATTGATGGAATTGTTGAGGCCGTGGTGTAAGGACGTCGTCGTATGCGAGTGGTCTTCATGCGGTTGTGGAGGCCGCTGTTGCTGTTGTTGTTGCTGCTGCTGTGGACGGGGATTGTTTGCTGGATCCGTGTTCAGCGATGTCGTTGGCAACCCTGCGGTGCTATTTCCCTGCCCAGCCTCGGGGTTCTTCCCCCAAGCTTGGTAATTCATGCTTCTACGTCTACTTCTACTACTACTCCCTATCCCAAATCACTACTAGATGGTGAAAACCGTCCGATCTCATGGACTTTTAAAGCAAAAAGGAAAAATCTTTTTATTTATTTTTTGTCAAGGCATTTTTTTTTCACCTGCGATGAACAAGATTGCGCTTGGAGGAAAAGGGCAAGATGTGGAGGGCGTAAAAGAGTGCAGGCGTGAGTGGAGTTGCTGGGGGATTGGGATGGTGGGGAGAAGTGTGAGGAGTAGCGAGGAGTGGGAGTTAATGGGAGTAGTGATTAGTAAGTAGTAGGTGGTAAGTAATAAGTGGTAAGTAACAAGTGGTAAGTAATATGCAATAAGCGAGTTCATATGTGATTGAGTGTACGTAATCAAGGGTACTGAAATCTATCTGTTCAAAAAAAAATTAGTGAGTAGATTTTTAGTGAGTGGATTTAGTGAGTACAATTTTAGTGATTACAATTTTAGTGAATACAATTTTAGAAGCTTGTGCCATTGGAGTGTAAGTATAGAGTGACGGGTCGAGGAAAGGTTAAGTGGAATTGTGGAGAAAATTTCGAAAGTACAGGAAGTGTAGGACTTGTGTTATGTGTTATGTATGGTTGTTGATTTCAGTCAGATGAGCATTTTACGTGCGAGAAGCTAATTCCGACTATCAACTATGGCATCTAAATATGGAAATTAAGTACGAAAATTAAGTATGGAAATTGAATATGACACTTATGGAACTGGAGTATGAATTTCTAGGTAAATCTATTTATAGCAATTGAATGTGAGGATTAAGAGTCCCAATTAACGTGCCAATTCTTGCCAATTAATTCATGCTTCTTCCACACTATCGTACAATAGCTAATTATGCTTTTTCTACCACTATACACAATACACTGCACACAATACACTATACGCTTTTTCTATACACACTACATTATACGCTTTTTCTATACACAATCCACTATACACAATACACTGCACACAATACACTATACGCTTTTTCTATACACACTACATTATACGCTTTTTCTATACACAATCCACTATACACAATACACTATACGCTTTTTCTATACACAATCCACTACACGCCTTTTCTATACACAATCCACTACACGCCTTTTCTATACACGACCCACTTTGTCCTTTCTCGCTCATCACAATCCTCTATATGCTTTATCTTCTAACCATTAAATTAACACCCCATCTCCCTCTCCTCCCCACCCTGCACACTTCTGCTTCTGCCCTACAAATCACACAATAGGCAATCTGTAGAAAAAAATATAAAAAAAAAAAAAAGAATCAGATTAATAAATCCTCACCATTTAACGCTTCACGCCAGGTTACATCCACCGTTTGAGCCTTCCACGCATCAAATGGCCGAAGAGAAACTGACATCTGCCGCGGCATTGTCATTGATGACAGATGATCCTTCGATCAAGAAAAAACCAGTGAAAAAATTCAAATCCCAGTCGGTGAACGATCTATTCAAGCCGCCGGCCGCCACTTCAGGCGCGGGCCCCGCTGCACACAACGCTGCCACTTCGCAATTGGTGTCTTCAGCATTGTCCTTGAAGTCCGATCCGTCCGGGTATGACAAAACGTCGTCAACGGCATCGGTGCAAACCGCTGGCGTCTCGGAGTCCACTTTTAACACTGCTTTGGGCCAGGCGCAAGCACTACCGAGAAGATCGCCTGCTGTAAGTAGCACAGGCGGCATCAAGACGTTGTCCTTGCTGTCGGGACCGAAATTGAAGATCATCCCCGACAAGAGGTTGACCGCGTCGATGAACAGTGGCAGTGGCTCGCTTCTAAATAGCGAGATGGCCAACTCGGTGGCCTCCAGATTGATCAACGACGAGAACAACTACTGGAAAAAGAGCAGAAGCACCTCGCCCGACATCAAGCGGGACAAATTGGGCGTCAATTCGAACGGGAACACCACATCGGGCACCAATATGGGCAATATCGGCCATTCCTCCACCAACAGCACCAATTCCAACACGAATTCCTCTTCCAACACCGGCAATGCCGCTAATACACGCAAAATAGAGAGCTCCCGGTTCACGTTTGCCAACTTGTCGGTGCCCCTGAGCTCCACGGGGTTCAATTGGGCCGACATCGACGACGAGGATGACGACTCGTTCAACGACAAGATCTGGAGCTCCTTGACGCGGCAATTGGACTTCCCCCTTGACCATCCAACCACGACGACGACCACCAACTCCAGCTCCACCACCACGCAGCCACACCCTGCCTCGCGACAGCCGTCCTCCATACTCTCGCCGAACCTCGACACATCCGCTAACAACGAAATATTCAGTCCCTTGGGCGACCACCATGCCACCAAGTCCCCCGTCACCTCTCCTTGGGCAAGCACCTCGCCGTTGTTGGGGTTCCGCACCTCGTCCTTGAACTTTTCCGACTCCGACAGCAAGCATTACTACTCGCAGGGCCAGAGCCATCCCGCCCGCAACGGCTCCGATCCTGACCGGCACCATAGCAACCCGCAGTTGCATTCTCTCCCTCAGCCACCGCTCAATTTCCGCAACAAATTCACCAGCAACTCGCTCTCCACCTCGCTCGAGAACTTGTCCTTCCAAGAACCACGGCCATTGCCCGGCAACGACCCCATCAAACAAGAGCTTTTCAACCCGTTGACGGGCAAGATCGAGGTGTTCAATCCGGAAACCGGCACACACGCCAAGAATCACACTACGGACCACAGTAAAAGCACCAGCACCGGCAGCAACTCGCAGCAAATTCACCACCACAGCTTCGACTCCAGCTACATCAACCACAACATCGGCTCAGGGAACCACAAGTTCTGGAATAAGTCCAACACCGTGTGGAACTCGCGGGAAAACAGCCTTGCCAACAGTTTGCAGCAGCAGTTTTCCCCGAACTTGAACGATTCATTGTCATCTCCAGGCTGGTCCCACAATTTTGACTTGAACGACCACTCCGCAGCCTCGCCGTCCCTGACCACGCCAAACAACTTGCGCGGGCTGTCGCGGTTCTTCCCTTCACCGAGAGGAGAACACAGCTCGGACTACTTCCCGCACGCACCACCGCTGCAGCACCGTAGATTCCCACACAACAATGATTCTGTCACCGCCTCAAGTAATTCTGATTACTTCCGTTTTCTGAAACGCCCTTCCGTCGAAGTACACGATCCGTTGAGTCTGGCAGTGGCAGACAGCGAGTTGGGCAAAACGTCCAGGAAGCTCAATTTTGACGACAGGAAAAGTAAAACCGTAGAGTCAACCAGAGAGGAGTTCCACCCAAGGTCCATAGATTCTCCGTTGGAAAAAGAACTAGAGGAGGGGTCGAACGAGGACACAGAGATTGTGATCTCTCTACCAAGACTAAAATCTGTGAAACCGGTCTCCACTTCCAAAGAGTGTATCGGCAAATTTGTGTTGAGCGAAGGAATCAAGCATCCAGAGGGGTTTTCTTCAACTTTTTACAAGAGAGGAGTCAATAATTTCATGTTTGTAAGAGAGTTGCAGTCCAAAGTTGCCATCAATAAGATCCGAGGCTATGACTATCTGGAGTTCAGAATCAACATACCAATAAGTAACAAGTCTCTTGGAAAGTTGATGCTGAAACAGGACTCGAACCAGCCAAGTCGGATCAAGAGGTCGTATATAATCAACATAGATGTGAAAGAGTTGGAGGGCAAGACTGCAGCAAAGAGGCCCAATGGGTCTGGGGGGAACAAGTTCTCTTCGTATAAATCAGGTGTAAAGAATGGCAAGAGGTCTAACGTGTATATAAGAAAGGGGGTTCGTTAGGGAGGGAGAATTTGCAGTGATTATGCTTCGGATAAATAATTTAGAGAGGATATGAATTAGAGAAAATATGATTCAGAGAAAATCCGAATCAGAGAAATAATGATCTGGAGATGTAATGTTTCAAAGGTATTTATGCCACAGGTATTCAAGCTACAGATATTCTAGGTAAAGGTATTTAAGTTGAAGATATTTGCTACAGATATTTAAGCTAAAGATATTTGCTACAGATATTTAAGCTATAGATGTTTGCTACAGATATTTAAGCTACAGATATTTGCTACAAATATTTAAGCCACGTTCAAGCACTGATATATATAGAACACTATTAAATATGCCATTAACAAAGCCTGAGTGATATCGTCTGAGCGACATTTGTAAAAAGTTCAAAAAATACGATAAATATGAAAAGGTGTACCATCCATACGAGAACACACCCGCCAATGCTTTATCTAAGCCACACACACACACACTACACCCTCTCTTATCGACATCATCTCTTACCGAGATCTCCATAAATTTCACTAGCAAAAAAGTCAAATTTCTTTTTTTTTTCTTTTCAAATCGCAAAATCCAAATAATACCAAGAAATTTGAGTCTGATTAATACAAGAACCCCGATAACTCGAGGATGTACCGAGTTGGAAGTGCCCAAAAATGAGCGTACCGACTTACTCGAACTGTTCTATATATTACATACCGCAAGGGAACTTGAATCTCGTGGATTGGCAGCAAAATGCCATCGATTCCTTGCATCGCATCAAGAAATTCCCCGTACTTTACATCACCAATTGCTCTGGAGACTACGAGGACGTGTACGAATACTATACAGAGTATGTGGAGAGTATTGGCTGGGACAATCTCATCTCCACACGGAGTGTCGACAACTATTCCACGGGAAACGTGGCGGTTCTGTTGCTGTTCAGTGCCATAGTGATCTCGTCATGGATGCTATTCATAGTGTTGCTACTCTCGACTCATAAGAAGCCCTTCTCGATTAAAATTGCCAACTTGCTATATTCGGTGTCTGCCTCGGTGATTTTGGACCGCATGACCAAGATGCTCAAGCAGGAGGTCAGGCTGAACATCGAAGACATGGCCAAGTTCGAAGAGATCATCTTGAACGGCTTGGTGTACATGATCCTAGTGTTGATAGTGCAGTTTGTCACGTGGGTTCTGTGGTTGGAGATCGTCTTGCACATCTCGCCGATTTCCAGCCAGAGGAAGATCTTCAATGCTGGAGTGTTCTTGATGCTCTTCAACACTCTAACTGTAGGTTTGGGTTTTTTCTACGACACCAAAGAAAAACCAATTGGCGATGCACCCAGCTTGGTTATAGAGATTTTCACCGTAATTTCGCAGGTCACCATACAAGTGTCGTTTGCTGTGTGCATGTTCTTATATACTTTGAAAAAAAACTCCATCCTGTACAATAGGCAGACACTACCTTTGCTGCTGATCACCATTTTTTTCACCTTGACTCCGACAGTGTTCTATGTCGGCATGCGATACTCGAGAGTGCTCCACCACTGGGCTGGCATTTATTATACTTTTGCACAGGTGATCAGTGCAGCGTTGATATGGGAATGGATCTTGGACATCGAGATGATTGAACGGGAGATAGAGTTGAGGGGTATCGTAGGACGAGAGGTGGATATCGGGTTCGACAAGGCAAATAATAACGAAAATGACGGAGGTGTGGACTACAGAGGTTATAAGTTTTGGAAGAAAAGTAAATCGATAGCTGGAACTGAGATCGACGCCAATGATGGCGAGTACGAGTTGAACAATCTCTCGATCTACTCATCGGGGAACTACGACGATTACGGTTATGAATACGAGGAAAGATCGCATGGGCGAGACTCTTCAGTTGCTTCTCCTCAATTACAAGGTTCCACAAGCAACATCACTTCAATAGATTCTGCCGGATCCAGTCCCAGTCTTCAAGGTCAATCGGTTAATGTTCGTAATAATTCTCAAGTAGCCAATTTGAACGCATATATCGATGAAGACGAGCCCAACCAGGATCAGTTGTTACTACCACCTGACTTTGAACACCATCCAAATTTCCAACCAGGTGATTATTGGCACGACGAAAAGGGCCATATAGCCTGAATATGTATTATTTGACACTATGTATATTATGAAAAGCTTCTAGTTTGATAATGCAAAAGTAATGTAGATCGAAATTCTCCTTTTAGGCCAAAAATCTTTTGCTTCTGTATTCCATCACCATAACTCACGGTAACCATCATATGGCACTTTCCACTAAAACTTCTCATATACTGGAGGGTTGGCCGAGTGGTCTAAGGCGGTAGACTTAAGATCTACTGGACAGTTGTCCGCGCGAGTTCGAACCTCGCATCCTTCATTATTTTTTTATTTTTTTGCAGCTTCTGGAGACCAGGTAATACGATGTTGAGCTGGAGAGAGTAAGTGAATGTGGGTAATTAGATGGCGTATCATTATTGAGAATACAAGGGGATCGAGTTCAGTAAATACTATACGTATTTTTCAAATAAGATAAATAGATAATAAGATAAATAGATAATAAGATAAATAAATAATAAGATAAATAAATAATAAGATGAATAAATAATTGTGATCAATGTAATAACATCACTATTAGATTGAGCAACCAAACAAAACGAAAGAATCTCGAAAAAAGTCTGATTTCAAAGACTTACTCACGTCAAAATCAACCAAAGACTCACTCGATCAACTTTTCATCTTTCTTTTCAGTCAAGTTCAAGATTTTCAAATCTTTCAAATGCTGCTCCCAAATCAAGTCAGCCGGATCTTGATCAGGTTCGACCCAGACAAAACCATCACCCCCACTCAACCAGTACTGTCTTAACATGATCTCCTGTTCAGGCTCGTTATAGATAATCCTTCTCTTTGCCAAATTGTCTACAATTTCCTTGGAAACAAAACTGGATTGGTCTTTATCGTTCAATTTCAAATCCAGTTCCACAATCCGGTTCATCAATTGCAACTCGTCAGAATGCTGATACCAGTATTTTTGGAAAGTGCCGGTATCAAATTTCAACAAGTTTTCAGTTTTTTTACTGCTGAACAGCATAGATGCCAAGAATGACATGTTGCCTACATAGGCCAGGATCAGACAATACACAGGCACCAATTCTCCCGCCAATTGAGATCCCATCAATCTTACTACTGCCTCTATGGAACCGATCACACCAAAGAATGAGAAAAAGTACTTGAGCAACCCCGTCTTTCTCTTGTCGTCCTGTGATTTCAAATATTTATCGCTTGCTACAGTGGAATCTACTAACTTGATGGCATTTTCTAAATCACCATCAAAGATCAATTTACGGAACGGGATCAATACTACATCCTTTTCAATGACATTTTTCTTACCCTGTGAGTAAAAGGAGTCAATCGAGATAATGATATCTTGGAAACTTGGGAATAACTTCCAATATTCCGCAAGGAATTCGTTATCGATTTTTACTTTCTCATTCAAAACTCTGTGAGTTAGTCTTGAGATTTGAGATGATTTGTTGTCAAAGTCCAACTTGTCATATTTCCGGACATCTTGTTGTAGCGTATGGCACTCAGTCAACACTTCAAGTGCCAGAACTGGGTCATTATTTCCTTCGATGGCATCAATTTTCGATTTCAATTTTTCAACATTTTGATTGAATGAGTGGTCAATGGCCAAGAATCTTCTAGAGGTGGTGCAATTTATGAAATTGAGTGGTCTATGATGCTTTATCAAGTTGATGTTCCGCGCTTTAGGCACTAATCCAATGAATTTCATAATAAGTTAGAGCTAAACTGGATGTGTGGATGGAGTATTATCTGATAAAGCTGGCGGTTGAAAAGGACTTTGATTTTTTTCACTCGATCAAAAAAAGCACGTTTAGCGCGGAGAACTACAGGAAGCTTAAGCAGAGAAGAGAAGAAGCAAGAGCCAGGGTCAGGGCAGAAAAAAAGTGCTAGAACCTGGGCCCGAGGCAGAGAAGAGAAAAGAAAAAAAAAAGTCAAATGCACTTTTTTCTCACTTTTTAAGGATCTTCGAGTTTCCTTCAAATCATTCACCAGCTGTCATCACTGCCATTGCTTTCAAATCAAGTACAATATCGGACGATTCCTTCACCGCCACTACTGCGATGCCATCGAAGATCTCAATTGAAGATCTCGAGAATAATTTGAACGATGAACAGAGGTCTGACAAGACAAAGCCAGTTTTCGAAAGGACAAGATCCACTTACTACTATGGGAGACCAAGTCCATTCTTGAGTAATTTACTCTTCCTTTTAAATCCTGCACCTGACAATTTGATAGCCAGCAATATGATGTCCCTGTTGGAAATATCATTGGGGTTGTCTTTGTTCAGATTGGGGATGCGAATCCCAATTCAGAACTTCAACAAGAGATGGTCAACGAGAATAAAGAGATTTGCTAGTCTTGGTGTATCGGGACACTTAATATTCTGCGGAGGAGCTCAAATGTTGTCGAATCAACTCAATGGGGATGACACAGTGCTCGGTGCGGACGCAAGAAGACAAAGAATTAGGCTGTTGATCAACGACGAGCCCGTGAGTTGGTGGTTTGGACCCAAATACTACGAATACATGTCTTCCAAAGAGTTGCTGTACCTTTTGAATAGAGGCCATTTGGAGACCAACACCCTCTTGAAGGCCGAAGGTGACAAGATCATACACAAGGGCCAGACACTATCGCTGGAGAACGACAAGTACTTGAAAAAAGAGATTCTTCCGAGCCTCAAGAACGCTGTGGTGACTATAGAGAAGCCGCCTTTGAACTTGAGCCAGCTTCAAATAGACAAAGACGATCAAGATTTGGATTACATTTGGTTCGAGCTCTTGAATCCTTGGGAAGAGTTGTGGCAAGAGGTAAACTTGTCGATAAATTTTGTTCCTAAATGGAACTTCATCGAGGAAAACGATGAGGGAGCCAATGGGGGAAACTCTAATTTGCTTCAGCCGATTGTTGCATTAGATGATTAGGATGTATATAGCAAATAGAGGAACTATTATGACAAGTATTATTGATAAAAAGTTTTAGTATGAAGTGGAAGTATGAGTAGGGAAAGGATAAAGGTCAATCGAGTAAAAAACCACACATCTGGACAACCGCCAGGCACAATTGTATTCCAAATATGGCCAGAAAAAGGCTTCGAGAAATTGAAGTGAAAGATTTGAATTTTTCACGAAGAAAAACAAAAATCAAAAAAAAATTAAAAGTCAAAAATAGTTTCTATTTTTCAGCGGCGGTCTGATCATCGATTGTTGACTGGATTAGTTGTAGCAGCGGCAATGATCCTGAAAGTTTGCTCGTTCATAATATTGACGCTTCTCATAGGCTCAGCCAGAGGTATCTATGATGACGAAATAAACAAAATTGATTGGTTTTCCCCAAGAATTGGTTCCTTTATCGAGAGCCCCTTATTGACAGAGAGTACTATAGTTGGGGTGACGGATTTGTCTTTATTGGTGGGGCTTTCAACTAAAGATGGTTCTGTTAGTTGGAGAAAACAGGTTCCACCGGGTCTGAGGACCACAGCTTTTGACAACTACGTGGTTGTGCCAATATCGCAGAATAATGTCTCCTATTTGAATTTTTACGACACTCAAAGTGGTGAAATAGTTGAATCCTCAATTACACACCAACCTGCGGTAAAGATTTTCAATCTTGACGATGAAAAATTATTCATCTCTTACAAAGATGGGTCTTTGTCGTATTTCAACAGAAAATTGGTGGGAAACACACTTGGCGGCACTCAATTGGGTCAGCTAGATCAAGTATCAATATTGGAGAACGGTCATGTAGTGATTTCCAATGGTAGAGAGTTGGAGATCTTTGATGGCTTGTTCAGTTGGAACTCATTGACTAAATTGAAAGTCCCAGCGTTGAAATTGGTCGGCAACAAGTACTTGTCGTCGAGAGACAACCACGTATACGAGATTGACTCCGGATTCAAGACACACAAGATCTCTTTATCAGGCACTGTTCAAGATATAAACAGCCATGGAGGTGTAATCACTGATGGTAAAAATATCAAATTTCGTAGCTATCATACCAATGGCGAAGAAGACGGTTCAATTGAGCTCAAACAGTTTTTTCAACTAGAAAAGGATGCCATCTACAGTTTCGCAAACGAGACTTTGACCTTAGCAGACTTGGAAACTGGCATTTCTCTTGAAGAAATCCCATTTCCTACTGGCCTGTTGACAAATTGTAGTAGATTCAATGTAAAAGAAGGTAATGTGTTTGTAGAGTACTCGAATTCCTCCATGGTTTATTTCCCAAACAGCGTTGGAAGCTCCTGGACTAGAGACGAGGACCTTGCTCATGTACGTGACTGGGTCTTGATATCTCTGCATGAACCAGAGACTGCGAAGAATCTCCAGTTGGAGCAACAGACATCCACTGTTTGGCAACTGTACGTAAAAAGACTGAGAAGAAACGTTGCAAAACTCGTACATCTTTTCCACGCTCAACAGGAACAAGAGGAGAACCCATTTGGGGACATTGAAAGGTTCGGGTTCAACAAGAGATTGCTTTTGTTAACAAAGTCGAGTAATTTGGTTGCCATTGATATTGAAAGGAGAGTCAACTTATGGGAAATATCTTTGTCCGGGAAAAGTGAGAGTTTTTCCAGCATCGTGAGTGACTCTGAAGGGAGAGCCTTTATTGTTTCTGCTGAACGCATTGTAGAAGTAAATGTCGAAAATGGTGAATTTCTTCAAGAGGTCAAAGTTGATTCTGATGTGGAGGTACTTAAAATAGACGGTCGTTTGTACTTACATGAGCTTGGAAATGACAATATTGTCCCACTTTCAGGCTCTTCTTCTCAAGTCTTGCACACAATAAGTAACTCTGACAGTTGTGTCTTCGGATTGAGATCAGACGAAGGTAAATTCACCAAGACTTGGTCTCTCCCATTACAATTTGAAAAATTGCTCTCTATTGAACGCCGCATTGATCCTAATAACGACATTGTCGGATCTGTTGGTGTGGTTCTTGGAGACAGATCTGTCTTGTACAAATACTTGCAACCTAACTTGGCTTTGATCTCTTCTTGGAACCTGGAACTGGAGACCTTGACTCTCAGACTTGTCAATATAATTACTGGAGAGGTGGCATTGGTGGTGGAGCATTCACTGGATGAATTTATCTTGCCAGAGACTTTCCAACTGGTGTTTGAAGAGAATTTCATTGTCTATAAATACGTGAGCTATTTGCCTACATTTGAGCAGAAGGTGGTGGTGATCGACATGTTTGAGTCGGACACGCCTAACATAAGAGAGTCCATTGTCGAGGCCAACAAGAACAATACCTTGGTTCCGCATGTTGTCAGTAAAAGTTTCAATTTCCCACAGATAATAGACCAGATGACGGTGACAAAGACCAAATTTGGAATTTCCATCAAGAATGTTGTCTTCTTATTGGAGAATGGACAAGTGGTGCTGATTCCGAAAATAATATTGAATGCGAGACGTCCAGAAAATGCTTTAACGAGCACAGAGAGGGGCGAGTTCATGAATTTGCAGTACCTGCCTAATATAGTGTACTCCGATAAAGATGCAGTGATTTCCAATATTCACACCTTACAGATATCCAACTCGAGCGGGAAAAACAAGATCCAGTCTGTTGCTACAAAACTCGAGTCCACTTCTATAGTTTGCGTAATCACCCCAGACTGCTACTGTCTGAAATTGTACCCTTCGGGAAATTTTGATACCTTGGGTCATGGTTTTGATAGGTTTAAATTAAGTTTGACTATCGTGGGCTTGGTAGCGTCGATCCTGGTGGTGCGGCCAATAGTGAAGAGAAGAAAACTCAATTCTACATGGGTCGTGGCGTGAAGGTGCCGGTACAGTTGCCCAAAACTCACATCCACGTCAGTCACACCACGGATTAATTATTTTTTCCTGCCCTTTGGAACATCAGATGAGAAGGGGGTGTCAGAAAAAAAGTAAAGAGGAAAATGCGCAATGCATAGAGGCGAGATCAAGAAAAAAAAAAAATGCTTTGTAGTACATAGTGATAATTGATTAAATGCTTTTTGTTCATTACTCGTGGTGTAGTTTTGATTGTGTATCTAAATCTATAAATAATTTTTTTGTTCTCCGTCTATAAACCCTTCACGGACTCGTCCTCGATGCTGTCCACTATAAGGTCGGGCATCAAAGTGTGTTGGAGCACGTAGTCCCGCTTTATAGAGTCAACATCCTGCCACATCTTCTCCAGCTCGTCTGTGGTGTTGACAACGCTATTTCTCAAGTATCGGAGCATGTTTCTTCTCTTGGCCACATGCGGTTTCACCCTGATAAACCACCTCTCCTCCACCAGCTCCGCTATCTCATTCCATACCGGGTCTTTCAATTGCACATACGACCCTTTTATTATGATGACCCGCGTCGAAGACGAAATCTTTGTGCCCCGCGACTTGCCCTGCGCCTGCACTTGGTCATATTCTTCTTCTCCCTCGGGGAGATATATCGTTGGTGTTTGTAACTCGTGCAAGTCCTGGTGAAGAAACGTCAACAAGTTCAATAGATATTTGGAGTTGTACAATTTGGGAACGTCTCTCAACATCATCAACTGCTTGTTGTTCTCGGTCAATTTCTCCAAGTCTGGTCTCTTTATCCTGAAGAGTTCCTGCGGTATCACCACGCACAACTCCTCGTTATATTCTATGAACCCCCGTTTGTGGGCCAACTTGTTTATCTTGTTTTTGATCTTTGTCAGTGTCACATTCTTGCCGGATCCCGGGGATCCAGAGATGGAGATGATGAGGCGGTGGTTGTAAGGTATTTCATTTAGAAGCTTGAAAATCCGCTGTGTGAGTTGCGTATATACTGGGTCCATGGTGTGGTATGCAACGTGGTTATGTTAATATTTGGGACAAAGCACCTGGATGCTTCTGTATATATATCCAAATTTGTGCCTCTAGAGTTAACTGGCGGTGACAAAAAAATTTATCTACCAGCGAGGAACAGAGGGTGTAAAAATGAAATTATCTCGGGTGACTTGATAAAAAGAGGAAAAAAATTATTCAAGATTTTCTCTTTTGTATGTGTGTGTCGTTCTTTCTCTGTAGTGTGGGTGATGAGTAGTAATGAACCCTTTGTGGTGAGTAGTAGTGTTATATATGTATATATATATATATATATATATATATATATATAGTTGATAAATATGAATAAATACGAATAAATATAATGAGTGTCACACTTTTAATTACTCCAGGTTCGAAATATAATTACAAATTCAAATTTCAACAAATAAAACATCTTTTAATAGGAATTTTCAATCAATGCAAATGGTCAAAAAGATTCACATATCGGAACTCTTCAATCCATTTGAAAAGATAGTGAAGAAAAAACTCAGACACAATAAGTGCCATAATAGATAGTAAATGCTAGCAAGATGTATGTAAGAGTCATGGACTTTTTCATAAAATTTTATCTGGTTCCATTACTCCGGACGATGTACTATCGACTGCCCGATCGGGCAATGTTCCTACACCGGCGCAGTTTAGTCGTGTGTCAATGGGCAGGGTGCCTGAGCAGTTTACGAATACTGGGTGTGGACAGAGTTCGATGGGACAACTGTGGTGTTGATAAGTGAGACGTTGCACTTGTTGTTCGCTGTATTCTGATCTATATTACACTTGACTGGGTTACCGGATTCGGGTGAGCTTCTGCATACCAAACAGCAGTGAGTTTAGTGTAGGAAGAAAAAACTGGTCCCCCTCTATGTTATCCTTGCCCTTTTCCCTCCCGCTTATCGTTCTACATATAGCAAGCGAGGCGATGAGGTGAAATTGGATAAAATGTGACAAATTATTATACATATAATTTATATAGACACTCTATACCGATATCTGGCCAAAACTACACCAGTCGGTATCGTGACAATGATCTCATATCTAATTGGGAAGATTTTCAACGAGAACAACGCCAATGACTTGTCCACGATAAACCAGTACAGTTTTTTCCAAAATAGCAAGTTGGTGCGGGCGGTCATCTCCAAGCCTATAACTACAACAGAGTTATCACCAAACTTATCCACCAATAATCACAAAGTGTTGAGGAAATTCAAAAGACGAGCATTCCAATTGGACAATCTCTTCAAGATATTTGGATTTGAAGTAGGTCTAAATGCAGTGCTACTGATGATACCTATAATAGGTGTTTTCATCAATTTGTTCAATTCATTATTGATCTACTCACTAGTTTTCAACTTGGATGTGAGTTTACCACTCTTTGTGCATTTCAAATTATTGCTCAACATCTGCATCGAGTTTGTGTCCAATTTTTTCCCAATCGTGGGCCAAGTCTTCAACGCCAATTACAAAGCGAACACCAGGAACAGCAGTGTCTTGATACACCATCTAAATAATCTCAGCGATGCCAATTATAAATCGTTACTATCGTACATCGACTACGAAAACAGGAACAACCTTGACAATGTGCAATTCAAAAGAGGTTCTCATCTGAGCTCATTATCCACGGACGACTCGTGTTCTTCGGAGTCTATCATCACTCGGGTGTCTAGACATCATAATTTGACCCTGAATGATAAATATTTTCAGCTGCAACCATCATCTGGTTTGGACTTACAAGAGAATTTGATAAGACATAGTAGGAGACTATCTAACCATACTATTTTTGATAGTGACAAGAGCTCTATCTTTAAGAAATAATAGAATTTAGCTGAAGGACATTCATTGCACAGGTGATTATATATGTTCTGATTAGTATTATAGTATTATCACAACACCACTACAACGCTACTACAGTACTTACTTTTCTTCTTATTTCAATAAATCATTCAACTCTCCACAATACTTTCCATTTTACTCTCCATCTTCCTACAATTAGGCTTCCCATTGAAAAAGCCTCACAAATGAAAAAAAAAAAATCCAAAACAAAAAAATCAAATTTAAAAAAAAAATCAAAATTACAAAAATCGGAACCATTCTTTTATCTTTTCGCTTAATAACACCCATGAGCTGAACCCATCAAGCCCGTGTGCAACCCCGCAAGGCCATCCATCTTTCAATCTTAGATATCGATCATCACCGTACCATGGATACAGCGTCGGTGCTCGAGCAATATACCCAAGACTTGTCCAATCTCCCTGCGGAGTTGGCTCATCTCTTGACAGAGCTACGAGAAAAAGACATGAAGTACTACGAAACGAGAAAGAGAATACAGCAGAGAGATAATCAGATACATAAATACATAAAACAGTTCGGGTCCTTGCAAAAGAACCCAAAAGAGCAACAGATCTACTCCAAAATGAACGAAGATTTCGACACTCTGACCAAGTTGCAGGAAGAAAAATGTATAATATCCAACACGGCGTTATTTTTGATCACCAAACACTTGACAAAGTTGGAAAAAGACATCGAAACATTGGAAAACGAGGGCCTCTTGCTGCCCCTGGAACTCTTGGAACAAGAACAGTCCTTGACCTCGCTGTTATCATCGATAAACAACCTCTCCTTGTCGTCATCCATGAAGGCCTCTCACAAGAAACAGTCCGCATCCACCTCCAGGAAAAACATGAGTTCCTCCACTTCCAGAGGATCTACTCCGGCCTACGGCACGCCAGCAAGACAAAAAGGACCTTCAGGCTCCCACAAGCGACAGACATCCGAGGAGCTGTCGCTGTACCTCTTGAACACCCCATCGTTGTTGTCGTCGTCGTCCGCGATCTCGCAGCTGCAGCTGCTGCGACACCCACAGCAACTGCAGCAGCTTCAACTGCTGCAACATTCTCATCCGCGTCTGCCCCCACCGCAGGTGCTATTGCAAAACCAGAATGCGGACCTGGTGCATCTTCTGCAGTCTTCTCCTGGTGCTGGCCAACTGGATTTGTTAATTAGACGTAAAAATCTTTCGCAGCAGCCTCCACCACCACCGGCCAATTTGGTTCTTCTGTCGTCGATGCATCCTTCTTCGCTGGAAGTATCGATCACAGGGCCGGGTGCCTCGGGTGGAGGTGCAGGCGAAGAAGACGAGTTGTACTGTTTCTGTAGACAAGTGTCGTTTGGTAATATGATTGCGTGCGACAATTCCAATTGTAAATTTGAATGGTTCCATTACGATTGTGTTGGCTTGAAGGAACCCCCACAGGGAACATGGTACTGTCCTGACTGTTCGAAAATCATGCTGAACAAGAAGGGCAGAAAGAAGAAATGATGGTGGGTTAGGTGATTTGTAATTCTAGCATGTATAGTAATAAAATGTAAGCAGTTCAAAGGCTTTTTCTTAGATCTTCATAAGGTCTTTCACCCTTTACGATTTAAATTTCCGCTATTGTAAATTATACATGACAATGTCTCTATTTCAACATTTGATCTCTCACATTAACACCCAACTTCTCATTTCGACTCTCCATTTCTCACTTCTCCACACTGAATTCTTGACGAGGGAATTTTCATAAAGCGAAAAAAAAAAAATCAGAACCTTAAAATCTCATCGCCAAAGATTTCAAACACCAAGTGACAAAAGTACCCGCCGGTGCAGTGATTCATAGGAACCTATATTGACCTTGCAAATGGACGGATTAGTATCAAAATTGAACGGACTATCCATTGAGAAGATTCCCGCACTGGTTGCAGAAGGTTCCAGCACGTACAATGACCTACTAGATGTTTTGTTCAATGGTGAGGACGTCAAGGTGTCATGCAAGTTGATCAGTCTTGCCAGTTCCGGAAAGGATCCCATATTCCTCGAGAAATTGGTTCATGCATTGACTGGAGATGCAGAGTCCTTGAAAAAATTGCTTCTGAAGATGGAACAGATCAACGATAGATCCTGTTTAGAACAATTTTGTCTAATATTGAAATCCAAAGAGCCATTGATCACACAAGTACTCAAATTCAATAGAGAACAACTCAAGAAAGATTACAACGATGATTTCGAGATTCAGTTATTGTCCATATTGATCCACCAACTGAAATCGCCCAACAACGAGTTTCTCAAGAACGTCATCCTCGTATTACCACTGCTCAGCTCTCCAGAACCCACCAATAGACACGCCTTGGCTGCCGTTATTCTGTCACAGCAATTGGCCCCAAATGAGACAAAAGTACTCTTATTCCAGTACATTGAAGATGAAATTGAAACTTTCGAGACCTTAAAGGACTCAACAGACATCTTGGCTTTGTTGAATACCACCTACTCGTTGTACGAAGACTCGTATGAACTCGTCAAGAAACACAGTAACACTTTTTTCAACTATCTTACTCTTTTACAAGACGACTTGGTAAACTTGCAGATATCTCCACAGAGACAGAAGTATTTGTTCAACCTTTTGAAGTTCCTCGTGATCTCCTCCGAACATCCGTTCATAAGAGCCATGTTCATGAAGTCTTGTTATCCTACCATTCTCGCCCAATTTCAACACATCTCCAACTCCCACACCAAGATGTTGTCGGCCCTCGTCTTGACCAAGTATGGCAACTACACCAAGGATAAGTACGATCCAGAGAGGTTGCTCGACTTTTTGATGGGATCGTTATTGCAGGACAAGCACACCGAGGAGGCCATCGAAGGTCTTGTGTACTTGTCGATGAATGTGAAAGTAAAAGAATTGATAAGACAAGATGTGGAATTGGTAGACAAGCTCTTCTCCATTTACGAGTCGAAAGAAGTTGCCCATTTGGGAATCTTGACTATCTTCCGGAACCTAACAGAGCCACCAAATGGAAGTAAAGGAGGAGACCAACAAAATCAGCATTTCGATCAGTTGAGTCAAAGATTAGGTCAGCAGCAACTGCAAAGCGGATATTCTCTGTCAGATTCCACGGTAAAAGATGATATCAGTCAAGTAGAGTCATTTGTAGACGATCTCTTGAACAGGAATGCCATCCACATCTTGATTATGCGTCTCAAAGTACTGAGTGATAACCCTACAATTTATAGATTGATAAGTAACTTTTGCCAATTCAAAAAGTTTTGGCCCAAGCTTGTGAAAGAGAAGGTGTTGGATGTATTACTGGCGTATTTGATCAGATCGAGTATTCCTATAACGTACAGTGAGACAGATTTGAGTATCGTGGACCCAGAGAAAATCGCAGATCCTACGACGAGAAGATGTCTGATCCAATGTATGCTGAAATTGTTGATGGTGGCAGATCCCTCATCGTTTCAAGCAAATGGTGGGTATCCACCGAGAACGTTTGCCTTATTTCTCTGCGAACGCTTGAACGACGGAGAAACTGGCTTGGAAGACCTTCAAGACGAAGACAAGTTCGAGATCTTGATCTCGTTGACTAATTTGGCCTCGATGGAAGGTGATTTGAATGGCATGATAGTAAGAAGCTCCTTTGATCGTTCTTTGATCAAATTATTGATTTCCCCTAATAAGCAAATCCAGAAACTGACCATTGAGTTGATCTCCAACTTGAGTGTCTCTTGTCCTCAATTGTTGGAGAAGTTTTTTCAATTCGATTCCGATAATCTGCTTCATCCTCTCAACCCTAATTTTGCAACAATGGTCTCTTTAGCGGACTCATTGGAGTTGCCTATACAGATTCTGACGATGAACTTTTTCGCCAACATCTCTCAGACAGACCCAATTGCAATGCTGCTTTCCAATGATGACAAGTTCACTACAGTCTTGACGAGTTTCTTCAACGATGAAGAGTTATTGAAGAACGAGGAATTGATGGTAAGACTGACTTTCGTGTTGGCACAAATCGTAGCAGTAACACAGGAGACGTCCTCGTCACAATCCAGTGGTGCTATTGGCAAATTTGCAACTCCACAATTGAAAAATGGAGTCCGAGCTCTGATGATCAATTTCAAGAAAAATCGTGATATCATGGAATATTGTATTTTTATATTGAAAAATGTTCCATTTCAATAAAATATAAACACCTAGCCTATATATTCATTTAACTTGCACCATGACAATGGTGATGTCGTCGTATTTACCCCCTGTGTAGTTCTGGTTGATCAATTTCGACAAATTCTGAGCAAACACACTTGGATAATTGTGATCTTGGCTCAATTTATTCACTTTGGAGACAAACTTGGTGGCTATTTCAGACAATTTGACCTCGTCGACTGGGGCATCTCCACTGAATTCGTCTGTGAGATAGCGCGAGATGTCATCTGTACATACGTTGTCGGTGACACCATCGGTAGCAAACATCACAACGTCATTAGGCTTCAATTGGAATGGACCGTAACAGTCAGCATGCTTTGGATGATCTTGCAAATATTTCTTGCCCTGCTTGGCTGATTCCTCTTGCAATTTCTGCGGGATTATGGACAATTGATAAGGAGTATTGAAACCATGCGTTTGGTCTTTGGATTCATGGATGCACTTGAATCTGTCGTCCACACTACGGAAAACACCAAACCAGGAATCTCCAAGGTTGGCAACGTTGAGCTCTCCATTGGGTTGTATTACCCCAAAACAGATGGTGGTGCCACCCACTTGCACAACGCCTTCTTTCAACACCCGATCGAAGGCATTTTGCAATAACGCATGTAAATTTCTCACCACTTCTTTTGATTCTGAATTTCTTTCAAAAACTTTTTGAAGATTCCCACACAATTCTCTAGAAATTGCCGAGGAATCATACCCGAGCTCAGACCAGCCACCGACTCCATCGGCGACACCAATCAAAACCGATTTCGAGCCTTCATTGATCCCCACAACGTAATTGTCCTCCCCTGTTGGTGACGACAACCCTGCATCTTTGCCCAATTTCACCAACTGTTGATACAAGGTGCCCTTGTCCAGCAGTTCCCGGTCCTTTGGCTGGTATGATACTGCAATGTTATATTGATAGAAGGCACCCAAGTCCTTTGTGTTGGTGGAGAACCCTGTCAGTTGAGAGGCATGCCCAGAAGATGATGACGATGACGATGACGATGACGATGATGAGTAGGACGATGACGAAAAATTGAAAAAAGTCCTTCTAGTTTGTAACGAAGTGGTCAATATTTTAGTGCCTTTGAAACTTCCCGTCTTGAGTACCACAGGGGACTGTCTTATGGTGAGATACGAAATCATCTTTGTGGTATTAATTGACATGAAGATCACAGCTGTTTTTGATGGATTTTGAAGGACAGCCCAGATTTTCAAGTTTTTTGATTTTTCAATTTTTTTGTTAGTGAATAATTTTTTCTGCATTTGGAATTTCTCAAGCGGGGAGGAAAAGGGAGACAGAAAAAGGGAGAGAAGGGGAGGAAAGGATATATGACCTGGGGGTGAGGAAGATGGGGATGGGTGTGGCGGAGGTGATAATGGGTGGGTGATAATGCTGGAATCGAGCGGAGCAAAATGGGGGTGGCATTAGGTTTCAATGCTGCTTCGAACGAGTCTAATTGAGGTCGCTAAAGTGGTGTTATTTAGACATCATTTTGACATATTGAACATGTGAAATAAGAAAGTGATTTGATAATTAAGTTGAATTGAACTTGACTGGATTATTTTATTGAACTGATCGTAAAAGATGCTCAGTCAAAATTAAAATAGTCAAGACAATTTAACCAGAATTAATTCGGTAAAATGAAATTATCAAATCAAAATCATCAATTAGATCACTAATTAACTCTAATGAATTCCTTTTATCAAATCAATCAATTTGATTTTTCCTACAGCTCAATTGATAAATGAAATATATAAATTATAATGTCGTAATTATTTTTTTGTTCTAATGACTTGATTAGAGATCAGGCTTCTGACCCAAATCTGGAGAATTGGTCAGGGAGGAAAAGGAATGAAAAGATTAGTTTGCGGGAAAGAGACCGGCATGTGATAGTACAGTGTAGGGTAAAACGGATTAAACAGTCAAAGTGTAAAGCAGTGTTCAGCAGTGTTAAGCCGTGTTAAGCAGTGTAGAGTCATGTGGAGTCGTATGGAGTGTGATTCAATGAATTGAGCATATGATCATGGTGTATCACAATATTGATGATATCAAACAATATACACTGTTCTGGCAATTCTCACACTAATTCCATAATAACACCATGTTAACGTCAAGTAATATCAAGAAGTACCATAGTAGTATCAAACATTATCGTAATACTATCGTAATGCCATAATACCATACTAATCCACACTATTCCACACTATTCCATACTACCATGCCACATCCACTCTAAAACTACCTCATACCCCTTATCCACCTCATGCACACCTCAAATGCATCGACCCATCTACCAATTGCTATCTTATATCACTAAAACACTCTTGTTAATATTATCTTTTATTGTTATTTACCTAATTATATCATATTCATTACTCTCTCACAAGCTCTCAACAGCACTCAAGATAACTTTGGCGAAGTCGACATTTGGATCATCCAAGTTGATCGATGTAGTGGCAGCAGCTGGCTTGGCCTCGGCCTTTTTAGCTTGGGTCTTAGCAAATTCACTCTTGGCCTCGGCGATCAAGTTGGCTTTTTGTTCAAATTCGAATTTTTCTTGTTTGGCGTTTCCAATGCTCTTCAATACTTGAGTATGGTAGGCACCGTAAACAACACCGGCAGCTAAAGCTGACCATCTAAAAACATTGAAAGTAGACATCTTGTGATTGATTCCTGTATATCTATATTATCGACTGGTTTATACCAAATGGTTAGATGTATGTCCAATCGTGCAACTTTTTTTTTTTTTGTCTCCTATTGAAAATTCTTTTTTTAACAAGGGAAAATGAAAACCGCCGAATCCAAGCAAAAGTTTTTAAATTCCAGTTTTTGGGACGGACACTACCTGTTATACAATGCTAGATGATTGGTCAGGCTTGGAGGTGGGTGAGGGAGCTGGTTGAAGCTAGTCAAATCCGTACTCTTCACCTAATGTGGACTCGATGGTGTCAATTTCCTTGTCTATGTCTTTCAAATTGTTCTCCAAGCTCTGCAAATCATCGAATTTCCGCTTCTTCTTACAATTATCGATCATCTCCTCCACCAAGAACTTCTGCTCCTTGAGCACCATCAATTTTTCCCGATTCAAACGCACTTCCTTCTTTGTGATTTTCTTTGGTGAGGTGATCCCGCTTGTTGGAGTGGACGATCTGTCATGTGCGGCGTTCGAATTCAAGTCGTTCCCGTCACTGGAGATGTCCTGCAACTTGGCCATGTTCTCCTGCAAAAAATTCACAGCTACTGAGTAAATCGATTTTTCCAATCTCAACTCATCGGAACTGACCAATTGCTCTTGTTCGTCTTTCAAGATCTTTTGGTGCAATTTCTTGGTGATGGTGTCCAATTTTTTAAACATCTCTTTCAACTTTATTCGGTCTTTGGAGATAGTCTGAATCTTTTCATGGTTGTTGATCAACTTGTCCATGGTTCTCACATGTGACATTTGTTTGGAGTTGTCCAAGTCTTGTAACGTAGTCAAAGAGCCTTTGAACGCAGGTAGCATCGACGTAATCTTACTTCTATATATAATGATGGTGTCGTACAACTTCAACGACTCCGGTTTAGGGGCCTTGATGTCGCTGGTGAAGAGTCGTTTGTCAAATAAGGTCTTCTTACAAGAGATGCAGATTCTTATCGATTTATCCGAGTTTTTCTCCAACAAAGGGTACTTCTTGGCACCTTCCCCTAGCATTAGGTATCTCATTAGCACGTTCATAGGCACCTCCAAAGAGCATTGTGAGTTGATGTCGCCACATACAACCCTCCCACACAATCTACAATGATGTTTGCGTAGCAAAGAAGTGTAAGAGAACTTATTTTTGCAATTGAAGCACTCATTGTGGAGACGGTCTTTCTCCCAATTCACCACAGAGTTTTCAAATTTGTTGAAATTGGATCCGAACCCGAGCCCAAGCCCGGACCCAGCTACATCCAGTTGTGAAAAGTACTCGTAAAACTTCAACAACCGTCTTTCTAACCGATTTACTTCCAATTCCGTCTGCACAGTCTTCTCCAGTCTCCTCTCGTTGAATCTTACAGTCAAATCTCTTACATAGGCAGTGTCTTTATACCCGGGTTTGTTCATAAAACACTCTTTACAACACCGCACCAAGACCCCGTGCTCCAGATTGTAATCCAAATGCTCGTCGATCCTGATTTTGAAAAAAGTGTGCTCGTTACAAAAGAGATAGCCACATTTACGGCAGTTTACGTTGCCATTTTTGATTCCCAAATGCCTCGAACAGCCTTCGAGATGGCATACATCGTTGCCCGACAGTTTTTTCCAATGATCTTTAGGGATCTGGACGTCCAATGGCTTGTTTTCGTTGGTCGCTTGCGCCAGAACTCCAGCGTCATTCGCGGAGCTGAACGTGAAGTTGCGATCGTTGTCGAACAAGTCCAACTTGACCAAGTTTTTCTTGTCGCCAATCACGTCGTTGGCCTTGCTGATGACCTTCTTCTTGAACCACGTCTTGATGTCCTGGTCCAACTGCCTCACGGGCAGATCCGACTGGTGCTCATCGTCTAGATGCCGGTTCAATTGGGTCAAGGTGACCATTTTCTCGTTGCATATGGGGCAGAAAAGATCCATATTCTCCTGTATTTGTAGCGATTCCAAATTCCCCAAAGACGATAGTGACAGTGACGACGACGACGAGTCGTTTGGTATCGATGGAGACTCGTCTCGAGAACCTTTTCCGCCATCTCCATTCCCCAGTTTCACTCCAGCACCGTCCTGCTTGCCAATGCTGCTCCGATTCCCGCCTAAAACCCTACCTTTGGGCACCTTGTTTGTGCTGCCGTTGCCGCTCATGAAATCCACAGCACTTTTGCTCCTTGCAAATGACCAATTGTCCTTGTCTATGTGGTGAATCGATCGGCTCTCGTATTGACGAAACCACAAGATTCTCTTATCAGATCTTTTTTTGAGAATGAGTCGTGCAAATGGTGCAAATAACTTGGGGGTAATGAAGAGATGGAGCAGATGCAAGAGATGGAGCAGATGCAAGAGGTGGAGTAGGTGGAGTAGGTGGATCGGATTCCAAGACAAATGAGTGCAAAATTGTTGTTCAATACTCTACAAATAATAATACCATCTCAGATATTACAATGTTCATTAATCGATGACTACACATATCATAAAGCAAGTGCTTCTCCCTGATGCTTCCCTATACAATGGATCCGTCTTTACGAGGCAACTCCCAAAGCTTATAATAATCAACTAGCTGGCCATTCAAGTTGGCCTCCCCAGCTATTGGCAAACGAAGCAATGTTTTTATCCCACACTTCTCACCAAGATCCTCATTCCGAAGAAACCAGAAATCCAAGAAATTGGTCTTCAACCCGTAGTTGGTGCTGGCCAACGATTTCTTCATATTCATGGCATCTTGTGCTGTCAACAAAAATTGGTCAATACCTAAAACTTTGGAGACAACCGATTTCGAGAGGACTTGGGCACAACATCCAAATCTGGATCCAGAACTTGCTCTAGAAGTTGCTGCCATTGGAGGCAGTGACTCTCCATCTTCAACTGCCGCATTTACAGAGCCACTACCAGCAATTTCACTTGGCACACTGGAATAATACGGATTTGCTCCACCTTCAACGCTTGATTCCCGATGTATGTTGGAAGCTTCCCACGACGTGATACCTCTCAATATTTGGAAAGTCTGCACGAACACCAAGAACGAGAGCCACAAGAGCTGGAAACAACACCAAACACTCAAATTGAAAACAAAAGGGCTTGTCTTGTAACCAGAGCACAAGGTTGGCGACGACAACAACGAACATTTCACGTCTTGTCCCAGCTCATCTTTCAACGGAGCCAATCCAGTAAAATAATTATACACCAAATATATATAGATTACAATGGTCAATTGCAAAGAATACGTGAAGGCTGCAAACAATTTGTGATTTCTCACGCCAACTTCGTTGAAAATCCATGGACAGTAATGATCGAACCGAGCAACATTCTTCTTCGAATACCACGAGAATTTACTTCTCAACGGTTTTCTTATATAAGTGTAGATACAGAAATGCTTGGAATCGTATTTGCCCAATTTGATCACCTCGATAATATTTTCGCGGATAGTGTCTCTAGTCACCGGTTGCGGGATGTAGCCAGGGTTTATAAACATGGCCTTGAAGAAAGTCGACACGACAATAGAGGCACACACGAATAAAACGATATTGAGAAACCACAGATGTGCAAAAGTGCTCGACACTATGACTCCACTCCAAGTCAGAAGAGTCCAAAATGCCGTTGCGGAAAACAACCCGGCCATGTATGGAGTCCTGATCAAAGGGTTAGAGGAGTGAATGTAGCAAGGCAAAATCACCTTCATCAACAATGCGTGGTTACCAACGACAAAGAGACAGGTGAAGAGAAATTTAGGTACAGACCATTGGCCCAATAACACCAACAGAAGCAACAAGTAAGGTTGGAAGAAAGTTACAATCTTGGCGGTCTTCAGTGACATCACTCTCTTGATAGGGTACCCGTTCTTATCCAAGTCTGTCAATTTCAATGCCGTTTGCAATTTGGAACTACAATTCATGTCTACAGCTATATCGAAACAGTCTTTACCATCGGCATTCTTGTCGTGGACACTGCTGCCGTTCTCGATCAAGTTTTTGATGATCTCCGTTGTTCCCCTGATGAGCGACCAATGCAACAGCGTGAATTTCGTGTCGTCCCTCACGTTGACGTTGGATCCGCTCTTCAACAACAGATCTACACTTAAGGTGTCGCCTTGATATGCGGCCCAATGCAACAGGGTCCGTCCAGAAGGATCGGTGGAATCTACAGGGATCGTTGGGGCAAAGTTCAAGAGGTAGATCACCAACATTATATTGGAAGAATGCACTGCCAAATGGAGAGAATTGAACCCTTGTCTATCACAGATGGCGGGGTCGGAGTGCAGTTCTCGTATCAAATAGTCAGCAATGTACACCAATCCGTATCTACAGGCCCAATGCAAAGGTGTAGCCAGCAAGTCCCCTCCTTTGAGGTCCACTTCGGCACCATTTTCTACTAAATATTTTACTGTGGCAAGCCTATTATTGATCGATGCCCAATGCAACCCGGAGACCCCATCGGGATCAAGGGTATGTACATCGATCTTCTTCTCTGAGCGGAAAAGTTCCTTGATCGCCTCAATGTTGCCTTCTTGACACGCCTTCATGTACAGATCGACATCTGGATCGATTGCAGTTTGTCCTTGCACAGGTTCCTCGTTCAATTTGTCGTTTTGCTTCTTCTCCACATCCATCTCATCCAATGTCTGGTCGTTGATAGCCATCACGCTGCTGATGGATGATCTCTCTTCATCCAAGGAATGATCCTTCAGTTCATTATTCAAATCCACTTCTGCTGGTTGGGACATTATAATATCTCAATTTCACTGGTACTTGTCACCTAAAATTTGGATAAATCCTCGAGTTTTATTATTTGACCGCCTTCAAGTTTGAACAGATTCGACTTTAAGTTTGATATTTTTACTTTGGGATTTTTTTTTTGATTTTTTTGATTTTTTTTTAACTATTCACTTTCTTGGCTCAGATTTGATTTTGTCTTAAGCCGATGGGGGCAGTGAAGAGGCGGAGGGGAGGTAGATGACTGACTTTGATAATTTCATTTGCATTATATAATTTATAGATAACTAAAACTATTACAGAGCAAAATTCATATTAAGAATGATATCCTTAAGACGATCTGCTTCTTCTTTACGTCTGTTCTCCTCCTCTCTTAGCTTAGAAACAAATCTTGTCTCGGTGGAGATTTCGATCTTCTTGGTCAAGACTTTGGGTTTTTTCCCCGGCTTGGACAGCGAATCTCTTGCCAAAAGCCGGAACGACATCTTGGTACCATCGCCAGCCAGTAAAGAGCCGTCACCATTCTCGTTATCGTCTTCTTGTATCTTCCCAGGAAGTGGAATACTCTTCACCACCACATTTTCCTGTTTTCTCTTCTCTATGCTTTCTTTTACAACCCGCTTCAACTCTTCATCGATCTTCTCCTGCCATTTTCTTTCTTCTTCTTCTATTAATTTGGCTTCAAGGTCAACTTCTTCTTCGTCAGAATCAACCTCTTCTTCTTCTTCGTCGTCTTCGTTGTCATCATCACCACTCTCATCACTATCCTCATCACTATCACTATCATCTTCTTCCTCTCCCTCTTCTTCTTCCAAACTATCGTTGTCACCATCCTCCTCTTCCTCGTCATTATCATCTCCACTCTCGTCGCCATCACTCTCGTCATCCAAATTCACTTCAAGACCCTCGTCTAACTCTTCTTCTTCGAATTCCTCCTCTGCAACTTCGTCCTTCCCTGCGCTCTGTGCGTTTTCTGCCATTGCCAGTTGCAATTTCATCGCAGCTTCCTTCCAACCGCTAGACCTCTCAAAGTCTGGGCTCATCCGCTTCAACATATCGACAATCTTGAAGTTCGTTTCCAAGGGTATTGGACTCCTCTTCAAATTACAGTAATAGTCGAAATACAAGATGAAGAGTTTGTACTTCTTTGCAAGACGCACGAACCTGACTGGCTTGGGGGCAATGGACATTATCTGGCAGATCAAAGAGACACGGAAATAGTTATCTGGAGGGTCGAGTGGGGCCACATGGCCAAACATTGGGTTGTTTTGAGGGTGTCCAAAACAAAGAATTCTGTACATGATTGCTACAACAGTTTCCAGAGAAACTACATTTGCCCGTGATAACCATGAGAAAAGAGACACAACGGCCAATCTAGACCTGTTGGCTCTGTAGTCGTTCAACTCCAACCCAACTTGGATCCTTTCTATCAAAGTGTCTACGACATAAATCCTCAATCTCCAGTCATGTTCTTCGGTGTACGAGCTGATCAAGAGAGCCAAGGCTTTGACGTTAGTGTAATCGATTTCTTCCGGGTGTGTGAATGCGTGTTTCAAGATATGGTAACACTTGGGAAGTTGTTTGAAGTCGTACAAACTCAATACTCGCTGGACTTCCTTGATACTGTGCATGTTTAGTTCCGAATTCAACATGCGCTTCAAAAACAGCTCCTCTGGGGTCATTTTCACCTCGGTGCGGACTATTTTCTTCACCTCTTGAGGTGCAGCAATCAAGAGAATCGAATCTATAGAGTAACGGAGATTGAAATTGAAGGCCAAAGTTTGTCTCTTCTCTCTCAAGAGTTGGACATTTTCCTCCATGGTTGCCTTGTAGAAAGGATCTCTCAACATGAACTTACCACAGTGCTCAAAGAAGAGACCCAAGATCTCCACATTGTTGCGCTTCGTGATATTCAAGATCAAGCTTCTGAGTTTGTGGAAAACTACGTATGCAGGGGCCAACTTGAACTTGATGAGCTCGAAAAAGAAAAAGAGGAACTTCAAGTTCATTGCTTCGGTGTGTATTTGCGAACGAAGTCGTTTGTCGATTTCACTCAAAACCTCTTCCAAGAGTTCTGGCAATCTATTCTTGTTGATGGCAAGAAATCTGGCATGATTCTTGGAGTGTGCCGATTCCTTGGAATGAACAAAGTGTCTACTCAATCTGTTCAAAGTGGCTTTATTGTTCAAGCCTTTGGTCCAGAATTGAGCAGTTGCCACGTCCACCTCCTTCAGACTCTCGCTACCATCTATAGCTTTCAAAAATTCGTCTACTTCTAAACCCATTGGATTTTCGGTGGTCAGAACTGGCGGAGTCAGCTGTTGTTGAGTTAAATCTGGAAGATTACAATAAAAGTTTCTGTCTTGTTCGTTATCCCAGGGACTAAGAGCATCGGGCTCTTCCTGTTGCTTGGTAACAATTATACCGGACTGTTTCCCGCTAGTAGCTTTTTCCAGAGATTCCAGTTCCATTGTCAGGAAATCTGGCATCTCAACATTGGTGATGGAACTCAAAATTTCGCACAAACTTAGTAACCGTTGATATGCCTTATCCAAGACTTGGGCTTGGTCTTCTAAGTCTTCTACAACTTTACCTATCTTATTTGCTATCGTATTCAGTTTGTCATTCACACTTAATTTGGATTTTTGAGTTTTCAAAGTGAGATCGTGGGTGAATTTTGTGTAAGCTTCAAAGAATTCGCTTACTTGGTTTTGCCATTGCTCAGTATAAAATATCTCCAGAAACTCTTTGGAGTCGGTGGTGAAGTAGTCTAAGTATTTTTTCAAGTAGCTTGTTATGAACGCAGTCAAAATGGTGTGTTTGTCAAAACTGAACACCAGTCGCACTAAGCAAAGTAAGATTGGTTGATTAACTTTTCTTGTTATGAATGACGGCAAGAGATCAGGAATGCTGAAATTGTGGTAGTCATTATCGAGAACCCCGCAGATCACCAACTCCGTTAAAAGCTTGGTACTCGTCTTGAGTTGCGCTAATTTAGTCTGTTCGTCTTTCTCTGGGAAAGTTTTAGGATCCAGAATCAGAGACAAGAGCTCTAAAACGAGATTAGGGGTGAAGTCATTCACAAATCTACGGTGTAATAACGATATGACCTCTACTGCGGCAAATATCTCGTCATCTTTTTTACACTTGAAGGCTCCTTCAACCACGGCCAAAACGACTTCATTCAAATATTTTTCAAGTGAAGTAGTGGAGATGTCTTGGATCAATGAGGACAATTGATCTGGACCGATGACTTTTAGCTTCTTGACGACACCACTGTTCTTTTTCAAAGAAGTGTCCAAACTCTTTGCGGGTTTGAAAGTCTCAATCGACTGAGATGCTCGGATATTCAACTCTCGAAGTTCAAGTCTTCGATCCTTGATATTTGGCTATTTGTGTAATGGCGGTTAGTACTGATACTGTGAGCGATAACATGAAGTCAATGGATTCCCCGGGAAATTTTGAGAGAAAAAAATCCATGATCGATAACTTACGTTCAGCGACATCTCGGTGGTCTTGTTTATGGAACGGAACAACCAGAAGATCAAATGAGTACTACTTTGAATCACAAGTCAAACTTCAAATCATCTACAAAATTATTTTTCAATCTGCGAGGAAAAAAATCAAAAAAAAAAAACAAAAACGGTTTTATTTTGTGCGGTGAAAAACTTCACTGGTTAAGTATTCTTCCATTTGTATGCGAATTGTAAGCGACTGACTGAATTCATTGAACTATGCGATTTACTTATAAACTTATCCAGTATGTGCAAGTGGATCTCGGCCAATTACACGTCTACACTTCATTACAAGATATTCTCGATTTCTATTCACTATATACAAAGAGACCTAGTAGGGAGTGCAATGCCATGCTTAACGACGAACTCTGTGGAATATTCTACCCTTTGGCAATCCATATAATTCTCTGACATTACTGACATTTCTGTCCCAGACACTTCTATGGAGATGGGCACCAACAGGAACAAGATCGTGCTCACTGACAAACTTCCTGATATCAAAGTTTTCCCTCTCTATGGAGCCCTTGGCCAATCCAAGTGGCTTTGATTGCTTGAGGACCCAAACGGCAACTCTGTTGGTAGGAGCATTCTTCTCGGGAGTTGGAGGCAAGTAATCGATAAACTCCAAGTTTGGCTGCTCTTCTAATAACAATGGAGTGACTTCTCTGTCGGTGTTGGATAACTTGAGGTCTTGTAAACCCCATTGCAACACAGTGGAGAACGAGTCTGTCTCCAAGTTTGGAATATCTGGGTTGACAATGAGTATCGAGTATAAGGCCTCGTCTACTTGTTCAAATTCGGTGATTTCAAACAGTGGTGGTTTGACAGTTACGTTGGAGGACAAGATCTCCCCCGGTTCGATCCATTTCTCGACATTGTTATGTGGGAACTTCATCTTAACATCCACTTTTGGGTCTAAAGTAGGTAAGGTATCAGGAATTACTCTCATTGTCTCTAATCTTTGAATAGTTAACATCTTGCTGAAGTTCTCCCATTTCTCCTTCAGATAGTGCCTGTAGACAGGTTGTGTCAAATCCAATGAATTGCTTGCATATCTGGCATTGTATAACACAGTTGGGTTGAATCTCTCGGCCTTCACTACCAATTCTTCTATCTGGTTTCTTATACTTGTCTTGTCTTCCTCCTTAGTGCCGGCTTGTGACAACTTCTTTTCCAATTCTTCCACTTTCCCGTACAAAGTCTCGCTCTCTTTCTCCAAGACTTCATATGCCAAGGGATAAATCTCGTCCATGCCAATAGGAGACTCATATCTCTTCTTATTCAGTGGTTTCCGGAGACTCACAGGTCCATTTGGCAAGTTAGGACTCAATAAAGCACTTCTTAACGAGGCACTTTTCACGTTTAACGATGGTGATCTCTTCGAGAAGTTGGACCAGATACCTTTAGAAAGCGACATCTTATGACTTGTGGTGGGGCTTTAATCTAGTTCTTGATGGCGGTTGATGTCGATTTCCAATTATTTTCTCCTTTTTCAACACTGTAGAATTTTTTTTCTCGACTGAAAAAAAGTGAAAAAAAAACGAAAAAAAGGATGTGTGCCTGATTGGGAGTGTTTGGGCGATGATGCACGACCTGGATCTGTTTATGTTTGTGTTCAGCTCTGTGTTCAGCTTTGAGTGATGGTAGGATGGGGTTATTGGAATTGTGATTGATCGGTAGTGGTGTAAGTGTTGATCCGGATTGGTTTAGTGACCCTGTTGAATGATCTGGTTTGGTACAAGGTACTTGTTGTAATCGTATAATTATAGTTTATTATTCGTTATTCATTAAGGTTTATCTATATAAGGCGATTCTAAGGTTCAAAGAGGCCAATAAAAGTGGCTAACATAGAGCAGCAATAGTTCCGATACGAATCCATTCCAAATCCGTTCCAAATCCATCACAAACCCATTACAAACCCATTCCAAACCCATTCCAAACCCAATACGTTCCATCAATTCCCAGTATGTCTTAGCGGTATATAACTAATGCTCGCACTATTGAACTGAGAAAAATCAATCAGTGGGAACAAACCCCCTTCTTCCGCATGGCCAGGCTTGAAACTTGGAAACAAATCGGTTTTTGTGCCTCCTGGCAAGTTCCCCGCTTCAGTTTGGAGTCCTGTAAAGTCCAGCTCTTCAAGAGTCTCTTCTTCTGAATTTATTGTCTTGTCATCTGTGCTCTCCCCCAAATCCTCCACACAGTCTTCGTCTTTAGTTATAAGAGCAGAGATGGGCTTTTCCGTGCCAATTGTGAGATCTTGATCTCTATTTGTCGCTTCTTGATGTCCTTTCCGATTCTGTGTCTTTCTATGGCTACTGTGGATTCCATTGGGCACCTTATTTTGGTCATCAGCACCACTTTCATGTCCCCTGTTAAATTGCCTCTTGAACCTCCATAACAGTTGCAAATGTACACTGATCAAGGTCATTATATCATCATTTCCCCGGTTGCCAACGTCTATTATCGAAATCTACGATTCTAACATCAACCTCTCCCAGAAAAAAACAGCAGACTTTGCTCTTTTTAAATTCTCGAGACCCTCCAATGTGCTACTCCCACAACGACTTAGCACTCCGTAGGAAATCGACTAGTGTGGTGATCGATGCCTAACAAACGCACGAGGTGAAAAAAAAAAATAAAAAAAGTGAGCGGCATCGATTGAAAAATTAACTATGGCTTTCTTTTTCTTGTGAGTGCGAGATTTGCTAATTATTTGAAGTATTTTGCAGTTGATACCGCAGGGCTGGGGGCCACGGGCACGGGCTGGCTCTGTAAGTGACTCTGATATGTAAACACAGGATCTGTACTATAAATGGTTTTTTCAGACAAGGTTCTATCAAAATAATGTTAAATGAGTACTGCTAAGTATAGTAAGTATAGGATAGCTAGCAGAAATTTGTTACTCGTCTGCTACCCCTATGCTACTCCTTTACCGCTAAAAAATATGTCTTGCGGCGTCTGCACTTTCATAGCCAGTCCTTCAATTATCGCCGTTGTAGGCATTAAATCAGAGTGCTTGCATATTTTTATCTGTCGCATGCGCTTTCCTGCTCCTCCCACATACAATCAGCTCCCCCGAAAAGTGAAACATTTTTTTTGTAAGGCAATAAAGAAAAAAAATATGAATTAATATGAGTTACTATGAGTTAATATGAGTTACTATGAATCAGTATGAGTTAATATGAGTTACTATAAATCAGTATGAGTTGATATTAATATGAATTAGGTGTCAATTATATATTCAACTACAAAGTGTCTTCCAAATGAGATAAAACTCTTGCATAGCTCTTGCGAATCGCCTATCCACAAAAATGCGAGAATTTAATTGATGTATAATACTGTTCCTACTACATTGTGTTTAGATTATAAATAATTCTAATTGAAGAAGATGAAAAATGTCAAGATAAAAAATGTCAAAATAAAAAAGTCTAATTAAAAATAGTTAAAGTAAAATTATGGAAATATTATTATCGAAATAAAATCCTCGAAGAAAAAAGTCAACTCTAATCGGAAAAATTGACTTGAACGAAAAACTTGAGGTTTTCAAACGGCTCTTTTTCACGTTTGGCGCTCGGCAAAACTAAACGAGGCCAAGGCATTTGCAAAAAAAAAAAAAACGGGAAACTGTGGCCAACAATAAATTTGGTCGTAACCAGGAGAAAGATATAACTCGTTGAGAGTCATGAAGAGATAGAGAAATCGATCACTAGACCAGACTAGATGTCTATAACAAAAAAGACAATAATAAAATAAAGCCAGCGAATGAAGAAGTCCAGTAGCTCAAACGTGTGGCAGCAGCGCCCTCGTAGACACCAGCTGCTGGCGAGGTTTCATGAGTACCCAGCCCACTCAGTGAAGTTTTAGTGGCATCGAAGTTCAGGCCAACGGTGACCGTTGAAGTAGCGGTGATAGTTGAGTTCTCGATAACCACAGCTACTGAGCCACCACTTGAAGTAGTGTAAGTAGCGGCCTCACACTTGTGACAAGGCTTATAGATAGTCACAGTGTCACAACCAACAGTCGAAGTAGCAGTAATCGTTGGATTTTGAATAACTACAGCAACGGTTCCATCACAACTGGTAGTGTAACTGGTTTCCGCACCTTTGTCACAAGGCTCATAGACAGTAACAGTAACAGGAGACCGAGATTTAGCAGGAGTCAAGAGCTCCAGAATCGAACCAGTGCCACTTGGGTTTGGGATAATTGTGGTAATGGTGTTAGATCCAGTCCATGCAGCTGTAGCTTGAACAGAATAAGGAGTCAAGAGTTCAAGAATTGATCCAGGACCACTTGGATTTGAAACAAGGGTTGTAACGGTGTTAGATCCAGTCCATGGAGCGGTAGCTTGAACCGAGTAAGGAGTCAAAAGTTCCAGAATCGATCCAGTTCCACTTGGGTTTGAAATAATTGTAGTAACAGTGTTAGATCCGGTCCATGGAGCTGTTGCTTGTACGGAGTAAGGAGTCAAAAGTTCAAGGATTGATCCAGGTCCACTTGGATTTGAAACAAGGGTTGTAACGCTGCTAGAACCAGTCCATGGAGCGGTAGCTTGAACCGAGTAAGGAGTCAAAAGTTCCAGAATCGATCCAGTTCCACTTGGGTTTGGAATAATTGTAGTAACAGTGTTAGATCCGGTCCATGGAGCTGTTGCTTGTACGGAGTAAGGAGTCAAAAGTTCAAGGATTGATCCAGGTCCACTTGGATTTGAAACAAGGGTTGTAACGCTGCTAGAACCAGTCCATGGAGCGGTAGCTTGAACCGAGTAAGGAGTCAAAAGTTCCAGAATCGATCCAGTTCCACTTGGGTTTGGAATAATTGTAGTGACAGTTTTGGATCCGGTCCATGGAGCGGTAGTTTGAATAGAGTAAGGTGTTAAACGTGCGACGTATGGAATACCATCGCTCGTGAAACTTGTTACAGACGATTTAGTTCCGGTCCATGGCATTGTGGTTTGAACAGTTGTGTCAGAAGCAGGAGTCAAAAGCTCAAGAATTGAACCAGTACCTCTTGGGTCTGAAACAAGAGTAGTGACACTACTTGAACCAGTCCATGGAACGGTGGCCTGTATGGAGTAAGGAGTCAAGAGTTCAAGAATTGATCCACTACCACTTGGATTTGAAACAAGTGTAGTTACACTACTAGATCCGGTCCATGGAGCGGTTGCTTGTACGGAGTACGGAGTCAATAATTCCAGAATAGATCCAGGACCACTTGGGTTTGGAATAATTGTAGTCACAGAACTAGATCCGGTCCATGGAGCGGTTGCTTGTACGGAGTACGGAGTCAATAATTCCAGAATAGATCCAGTTCCACTTGGGTTTGGAATAATTGTAGTTAAACTACTAGATCCGGTCCATGGAGCAGTGGTCAGGACAGAGTACGGAGTCAATAATTCCAGAATGGAACCAGGACCACTTGGGTTTGGAATAATTGTAGTTACACTACTAGATCCGGTCCATGGAGCGGTTGCTTGTACGGAGTACGGAGTCAATAATTCCAGAATAGATCCAGGACCACTTGGGTTTGGAATAATTGTAGTCACAGAACTAGATCCGGTCCATGGAGCGGTTGCTTGTACGGAGTAAGGAGTCAAAAGTTCCAGAATAGATCCAGTTCCACTTGGGTTTGGAATAATTGTAGTTAAACTACTAGATCCGGTCCATGGAGCAGTGGTCAGGACAGAGTAAGGAGTCAAGAGCTCAAGAATCGAACCAGTACCACTTGGATTTGGGACGA